>PVJD01005228.1:87500-119179 GCA_004026545.1 Mormoops blainvillei
CATTAATTTTCTCTTTTAATCCTTACATAAACCTAAGAACTACAAGTTACTATTCCCATTTTATGGATGAGGAAACAAAGCCACTGACTGCAAGACTGAGTAACGTACCCATGCCCCACTGTTCAGATCCCAAGTCTAAACACACATCATGAGCTGCACAGCAAAAATCCTGGCCTAGATGTGCTGCACTAGAGAGATCCTTACCCAGGGAAAGCCTCTGAACAGAGGAATCTTTTGCTGTGAAAAGAGAGATTATTCTTTGCCATCTTATGACCTTTGGAGACCAGCATCCGTCAGAACCTCAGGGACTTCATCACATGAGTGACATTTTATATGGCTCCCTGTGTGTGTGTGTATGTCCTTTTTTCCGCTAACTAAAAAATAACACGATCATTAAAGAGATAAAAGATCACTGAAAATTTAAAAATGAAAATACAGATAATTCAAAGTTTCAATCACTCAGACATAGGCAGCTAACATTTAGTGCATTTTTTCCAGTCTTTTTTTTCTTTCTAGGTATAATTAAATGTATTTTGCTTTTCCTATTTGCAGTAGTAACAATAAAAGAAACATTTTTCATGGATTATTTGCTTACCTTAAGAGATAGATACATTATCCCTATTTTATTGATGAAAAAAAGAAACTGAACCTAACAAAGGATATGTAACTCACCCAAGATCACTTACAGGATTTTTATTTTAACTTCTTATGACTATGATCACTTCTTCATTTTTATAAAATTTCTTGGGGACATTATTTTTGTGCGTGAACACCACGCTGGCACATTGACCCGTTCCCAGATTTGTTAGGAGATTCATGTTCCAGTGTGCACTCAGTTCATCTAGAAGTTTAGAAATACCTGGGTTCCAGTGACTGGACCTCTTCTTACAGATGTCTGGCTCTTGGCAGGTTGCTCGGTGTCTTTAATCCTCACTGTCTCCCTGCGAAATTGGAACAGTAAACTGTACACGGTGGGGAGGGGCGGGTGTGGAGAGGTGTCGTAAGGTTAAAAACAGAGATATAAGTATCTTATTGGGTTGTTTCCAAACTGCATGATGAAATTTGTAAACAAATTCTACACATTTTTGCTCTTTCTTTGTGGGTGTGTGTGTGTGCGCGTGTGTGTGTGTGTGAGTGAAGAGTTGAGCTGAAGAGTTAAGGCTCTTGGCACATATTGCAGAGTTATTTTCCAGATAGAAAATTGACATTCCTTCAGAAGTGGTGATTGTCTGCCTCACAACAACCTTGTCAACATGGTGTGTCAACATCAGCACTTACATTTTTTCCCTATTTTATAGATGAAAAAGAAATATAGTTCCTTTTAATTTACATTTCTTTGATTATTAGTGAAGTTGAACTTTTTTTCATATGTTTATCAGCCATTTATATTTCCTCTTCTGTGAATTGACCTCCCTGCTTTCAAATGAAGGATGAGTCTCCCGGGCTAGCTAGAGAGAAGATGCTTCTGTGATCGTCACCACAGAGCCCTGGGGTCAGGAGTTGCAGGGGAAAGAATTAAGAGTCCCCTGGGACTGCCAGGTGACTACCAAGTAGGCTTCTTCCCAAACCAGAGCACGGCTTTCTACACAGTCAGCCTGCAGTCGGCATTTGTTCTCTACCTTTTCATTTGTTAAGAAATATTTTGGATTTTTGAGAGGGCCTCTTTACATTCCATTCAAGCCGTGCTTATAATTCTTTCCCAACCAGCCTGCTTGTTCAGTTTGGGCTTCTGCTCAGAGAGTCCCATTGGTTCACAGTGCATTGCTGTAGATCTTGCCTGAGTCTTTTACGATCCCTGCCATCCAGCCAGGAGCTGTGACTGCTCTGTAACCTTCTTAGATTTAAATCTGTGGCTCCCGTTCTCCTCTTAGTGTTACAGAGCAGCAGAGCCCATCCATACTGATGTCTTAATATCATTCTCTGCTCCTTGGATTTATAGGGTGAAATAAACCCTCTGCCACAGAAGTGTTTATTGATTACTGAAGTACATAATAAAGCCAAAGAATAAAGTAAGACCAAGTAATCGGTCCTCTTCCTGGGGGATGACTGTAAACCCCGGCCTCGGGAGCCTCTGAGGGCTGCCTTGTGCTTTGCAGCTAGGAGGCTCCCATTTCATTAGGCGTCCATATAGTAAGCAGTAAATGATAGAAACCAGACAGAAAGAGTACACACTGTATGATTCCATTTATATAAAACTCTAGGAAATATACAAACTAATCTATAGTGACAGAAAGCAGATCAGTTGTTGGGGGAGGGGCATAGGCGGTATGGGCAGGGAGCAGAGCTGGGGGTTAACAAAGCACCAGGAAACTTTGGGGCGATGGGCGTGTGCACCTCCATCTTGATTGCGGCGATGGCTTCATGGGTAGATACATGTGTGAAAATGGATTAAGTAGTGTCCTTTAAATATGGGCAATTTATCCATGTCATTTATATTTCAATAAAGCCACTAAAAAAGGGTAAGCAATATAAAGCTCAGTTTGTGCTGGGACATTTATCTCTTTCCTTAGGAAGCTGTTTTTTAAGAAACATTTTGGAGGACTTGTGAGACTCGGTTTCACCTTCACGTGGGGATAAATGGGGGTTTCAGAAGACTGGATGGTACCATCAAAAATAAAATAAAAAGACAAAAACAAAGGCAAGACAGCCCTCTTTCTCCATCCCTTATTCTTTTTTACATCTGAACCTTAAGTGGTGGCTTTTTATGCAGTGTTTTGGTAAAACAAAAGAAGCTGAGCCCTTTAGAAAAAAGCATTAGTTCTTTTCTTACCACCCCCTCCTCCTGCCATCGCTTCTCCCCATCCAGAGGAGAGGTTCTATAATGGAGAAATAAAAACTGCTCCAAAATTGTTGGCAGTCTAAAAGGGGACAGGCATTTTCAGCACAAAGAGATGTTTGTTTTCCTTGCATTTTAACTCTTAATTTTTGACACAGTGGGTAAGTCTAGCATGGCTGCCATTTAAAATGTGACAGTGTCGTGGTGTTCCGATTGCCTCTGTCGCAGGGCGTTGTGACTGAAGGCCAGGAGACAAAGCAAATGAGGCCAGAGACAGTGCCTGCTGCTGAGGCGCTGGTCCGTTTCTCTGTGCTTGAAGGGTTCTTTCTTCTGGCCTGACAAGAAGTCACTCGGGGAGACTGGAGCTGGAATTTGTACAACCTCTATTCAGTCCCCTTGATTTTAATCAGAAATACACAATTATTCTTTTCCTCCAAATAGAGAAACTCAATCCCCATTTTAAATTCAATTATTGTAATTGCAGCATTCAGAAAAATAGCACATTCATTTTCTAATAAGAGATTGTGGATACGAAATTACTGCATATAGTATGTCAAAACAGGAAACTTGAGACTGGCAGACCAGTGTGTGTTTTTATCTTGGCAATTTGTATTTTTTTTACAGACAATTTATAGTAATCCTACCCTTCCTTGTTTATGATATATAGAAGGCCAGGTTTTAAAGCCATTCTGGAATAAAGACTGTTGTTAGGTACAATTTAACTTAAAATTCCAGTTACGAATATGATGAATTCTAAGAGGGGCAATAGCGAAGTACCTAATAAAGAGAAAACCAAAAAGGAATCAATCTGACATGTCTTTGGAGCCCCTTGAACCACCTTCTAATATGTGTAAATCAGTTTATCTCAAGCCATATTTCTATTCCTTTAGCTGTGCTTTTCACTATCTTGCATTTTAAAAACAAAAAGTCTGGTTGGTTGATAATGTGTCCATTATGTTTCAACAATATGAGAGCGCCATTTTCCATTTCCCCATTCAATTCCAGTTGCTTTGGTTGGCTTAAGGGTGAGTCAAATGTAAAAAGAAATACATATTTGGATTTGGATTTTCCCAATTTTCTTAACAGAGTATCCTTATGATCGGATTTCTTCAAGTGTATGGTGTTGTTTTCTTAGGAATTACTTTTACCTTGAAGTTATTTCCATATATTTCTCATAGACATTCCACCATTTTCAAGCACCTTAGCGTCCACTCCATTACCCCCTGAATAGTTCTTGATCTCAAATACACACTTTCTAAGACATTTTACCTCAGATATTTTGCTAATGTAATTTATGAATTAATTCTTTCACATATATTTATTGAACATCGCCCAGGTGCCAGGTGTAGGAAGAACTGGTATAAGCAAACTCCGAGTTACATTTGGCATTGAAGCTCCTGACCATGGACTGACCATGGCATTGAAGATGTTGGAAACCAACAGCTGGAATATGGCCAGAAAAGCCAGAGAAAGTTTCATATAGATAGGAGAGGGAACAGACATGCCGTGTGTCCCAGAAGGTAGAAGTGGCTGAATTGTTGAGTGCCTGTTGAGTGCCAGGCACTTCCATTATATTCCCTCAGCCAATCCCCCTGTTTGTAGTTTCCAAAGTAAATTCTCTAGGAAGTTTTATCCCTTCCCAAGATTACTCTGTTGGTTAATTTTGTTAGATCAATCCCTAAATAGGCCTCTCATATAAATAAAGTTTGTGCACAGGGCTGTCCAAGTAGCTCCTTATTCTGATCAGTCAGAATCTCTGGACAAACTTCAAAATGGCTGGCTTCCTCGTTGTACCAATAATCACTTGATGTTTTTGATATCCATCTTGTCTATTTGTTTATTTTGCCAATTTTAATTTGAGTGAACATCTTAATAATGTCAAAGCCCATGCCCTTATTGCACTATGTATAACCTGCAAGTTTAGACCCCAAATCTTATATCTATGCATTTTCCTTTAGTACCTATATATAGGTTACTGACTACTATTTGACTGAAGCATAAATCCAAATTATACCTACCAAAAATTTTTGCATCAGGAAGCGAAAGGAATGCTTAGGAAATTGAATCCTAGAGTGTCTTGCCTTGTTGGTATTTGATCAGTGAAATAAAACCATTTGTTACCAGAAAGATTCCTGTTGTTCTCGTCTTTAAAAGAGAATGATAGTTTCAGTTTTTGTTTGTTTGGGTTATTGTTTCTGTTTCTGTGTAGCATAGCATCAGGTCTTCAAACGCCTCCTGAGCAGAAATCCTTGCAGAATATGATTTCCCCTCTGGCAGTAAAATGATAAAAATAATGAAACCCAACATTTAAATAACTATTGTTACCTCATTTCTGAGTGTAATATAACATATCTTTTATGAAAGAGTTGGAAGAAATAAAACAGAGTCTTTTTTTTCTGGCTGCTTTCACATGCTTGAACTCATTTAATTCTCACAAAAATCCTGTGGAATATGTATCATCCCCATTTCCATGTGAAAAAAAGTTAGGCTCCACTTTTTAAGTACCTTTCCCAAGACTGCATGGCTGCTAAGTGGAGGGGTCAGAATTTGAACCTAGGTCAGCCACAGATTGAAGGAGCACGTCTCTGAGCTAGGTTCTGTGCTAGGCCCTCCTCTTGAGGGAGAGCTGCCTGGGACAGAATAGAAATGCGTGGCTGACGGTGCGTTTACTGCTGCTTATGGTCATTGCTCCCTCTTTGCAGTTTCAGCTTGGCTCTACCCTTTGCCAGGCAATCAGTCAACAAGATGTTTCTTCAAGTAGTTTCTTTGGACAGTGAACGAGAGAGAGAGAGGTGGTATATTGTACTTGTTGGGAACATGAACTTAAATATGAACAGAACTGGGTTCAAGTACTGCCTCTGCCATTGGAAGCCTTAACATCTTGGTAATGGAGGGCTTGTAACGCTTCCCTCCCAGGCTGTTGTCCGGACATTCTTTTAAAATGACGGATAGCTGTTGGCTGGCATTTATAGGGGAAATGTCCTGAGATAGCTCCTATAGAGAAATTCTCCCCTGAAAGAACCATGCTACAGTGAAATGCAATTTAGGCATCAGGCTTTTCCCCAATAGCAGCTCAAAGCCGCTCTGCTGTCTGGAATCTCCTCTTTCTCCTTTTGCCCGAGGAGGACATTGTCCCTTTGGCAGGGAATTGAATCAGGTAGGTGTTGCTTAGCAGGAGCTATACTCAATGCTTCGCAACCTTAGGGACTGGGAGGAAGAATGGTTCACAGCAGCTTCGTTACCTGGGGAAAAAGAACTCAGAGTCAAAGGCACTTTAAGAAAGATGCTTTTACTTTGAGTGTTGGAGAAAATAGAACAATTACCTATTGAAGGCAAAGTGGATGAAAAAAACAGCTCTGTTCGTACTATCTTGATCATTTAATCTATTCAGATTCATTCCGCCTTTCTGAAGGTGATTCGGGCCCAGCTGTCTGTTCTTCCTGGCTGCACAGTTTCTTCCACAGGCAGGGCACGTGGCGATCGCCTGAGGTTCCCAACCAACGACGGACATCTCCTGCTCCAGGAGGAGACTCCTCTCAAGGCTTGAGCTTCATGCACAGTATCACAAATAAGGAGTAGGAGGGAGGAGGAATCCATCAATCATCGAGTCGTTATCGGGCATCATTTAGGGCTCTAAAACTGCACTGGGCCCTGTGATGATTCCGGGGACAGCCGGATCGCGTTCTCGAGGAGCTCACCATCTGCTGGGGGAGTAAGACTACATATGTGAAATCAGTGAAGACTTGTATTCTATCCAAACTAGATTTCCAGCACCTGGTGTACATACTCTTAAAAAAAAAAACAAAAAACAAAGATACTCTTCGTTGACAAATGAATGAATGACTTCTAACCTCTACTGAGTGCTTTCTATGTGTCAGGCTCTATTTTACACATTTTTGTGTTAATTATATATTATTATGTATTTTATTATTATTATATATTTATTAACTAAGCAAATGCTATAGACAACCTGGGAGATAAATACTGTCAGCAGACCCAGTTGATAGATAATGAAACTCAGGCACAGAGAGGTTAAGACACTTGCCAGAGGTCCTACAGCTCATATGTGGTAGAGCCAGGATTTGACTTTATGTCCCCCCACCCCCCTACCCCCCGCTCAGAACCGCTTGGACCCACCCCGTGTGCTTTGGCTCGCCTCTGCCCGGCCCCACCAGGCCTCTCATTTGTAGTTTCTCTTATCGAGCACATTTCTAAACGAGGACGGTGGTTCCGCTTTAAGGACATACAAATGGCTTGCCCTCACCTGTCAAGCATGATCCTTGTATTTTACCAGGCCCATTATGAACGCAATCTTTCTGTCGAAAATTTGCATACCTCCTTTCTTGAAAAGTAATGACAGCAATTTCTTTCCCTCCGCTCACTTTCTGAGTGTCTCATTTAACGGCACCTGTGAAACCGACAGGCACAGAGATGAGAAGTGAAAGAGAGCAGTTGATTAAATCATCATCAAGTCGGGCCTCAGAAAGTCAATTCTGCTTGCCGTCTGCAATGATATCCTTTTATCTTAAAGTAATGAGCTATGGCACTTTTGCATCGGGTAATGCGATAAGTTCTATTAGCATGTTCCATTTGCCTCACAAGCAAGGGCAAGTCATTTTAGCTAGCTCATATCACTGCAATCAAAGCAATTGGCTTCCCAGGCAGAGAAGAAAGGGAAAAGGCTCAGGGTGATTTCTATGGATCACAACACAGCGGAAAAAATAGACTCTTGTATTATTTTAACCCATAACATACTTTTCCTTTTTACTCATCAGAAAATTTGGGTTTTATTAGCTCACACAGGACTCCTGAAAGAACCAAGCTTTAGTTGAAGCAAACCTAGGGAGCTCCAGCCCCACCCAAAGGAACAAGCAACTCTGACCCAGAAAGGAAAAAGTGCGGCATTCCAGGGTCACATAGAACACTGCCAAAGAACACGGAAGGATATGTCTCCCTGCTAATGACACTGTGGTCTCATAATTCAGTCTTGCTTCACACCGTCTTCAAAGTCATTTGTAATAGGTCCCTAGGCAGGTACGGATTAAAGCTATTGATGACTTGGAATCAGTAAATCAATGACAAAGAGGCAAAGGATCTGGTGCTTAAGCTTAAAAGAAATCTTTTACAAATCACCCAGCCCTGGACTGAGTTTTACCTTTGGACAAGAAATTCATTTTTCTTATTTTGCCAGCCACTGAGGCTTGTGGGCTCTGGGTTTTAAGTAAATTTCATCTTTGGGGTTTATGTATGTTTATACTTGGCAACATGTGACTTCCTTTCTTCTAAGGGAAAAAAATTGCTGAACTCTCTAAAAAATTGTGAAATACCCACTTCTTTTCCTACTTCCAAAAATCCAATGATATTTTAATGAGCTAAGTGGAAATTTACAGCATGCATAGTGTTTTATGAAGTACACCTGGATTTCAAAGGGATGAAAAGAAAAATACTGAAAATTGATTTGCAAACTTTAGAACTTCAGGTTTGAACAAAATGATATGTCAATATATTTTCACTTCTAATGCGTGGTCAGAATGAACCTAGCACACAGTAGACATTTTAAAATTATGCATTGAATGAAATGATGTGATCATCCAAAAGACTGTGGAGGGAGAATAGGAAGTGTTCCCTTAGTCCCTCAGATCACATTGGTCATTTGAGTTCTAGCCAGTTCAAGCTGCGAAGTTGCAAAAATGCCAGACTCTGAGGACTTCCCGTGTGGGAATGATGGCTTACCAACAGAGAATTCCAGAAGCTCCTGTAAGTTTACTCTCCATAATACCTCAACAGCTGAACAATGGTGGGCCTTATGTAGTTTCGAATGTGCTTATTTTGTAACTGTCAGAAGCTTTATTTTTTAAACTATTATTTGGCATAAAATTTTTTTGATTCGGCTTTCATTTTTTCTGAGCACTTTTATTTGATCACACATAGTTATTGTTGACATAGAGAAGAGGAGGAACCAGTGACATTTTATAATCAGTGAGAATACTTCAAACCATTTCAAGACTAAACTTTTTTTTATTTCTAGGGCCCCAATATCTTTAATTTCACTTAAAGTCCAAAGCCACTGTCAGAGGGATGTAAACAATGTTCAGTGAGGGCTTTGTGGAGTGACAGGAGACAGACAGCATCAGAGTCGCTGCACGTGGCACACAGTGGCTGCCCATTTTGTGGTGCATGGAGTTGGGCAGATGGGAAGATAAGGGTAGACATGTTTTTAGTCACCATGCCACCACCTCACTTTCTTCAATAAGAAAATAAGTGTCATGTTTTCTGCAGGTGGCTTCTTCTGAAATTGCTTTTAGGTGAGGGATGTCTTACCATCTTAGATAAACCACCCGGCCCAAAGGGGAATCGATTTGTTTTGTCACTGGCAAAGTTAAATTGTGCCTGATGTTAGATGCTGTGGTTTACAGGTTGGGGTTCTCCCTCATTTTCCTCTAATTTCCTTTAGGCAGGAAGAAGAATGAAATAACTTTATTCAGCGATGGTGTTCAGCCCTGACATCTTTGGTGGCAATGATAAATGGATTTGAGATATGAAATAACTGTTCCAGCAAGGTCCATTGAGCAGAATAGAGAGCAGTGCCCTCCTCAATGTCATTGTATGTGATATATTCAATGATTGCCACTTTCTGCTTAAGAATGCATTCTATCACGAGGTACCTAGAATTTCGTCTTGTTCCTTCATTCTGAGTGAGGCAGAGAGATGTTGCAGACCTTGACTTATTTCAATTTGGATCAGAGTCTTAAAACACAGATATTGAGATTCCAAAATGGAAATGAGAAATGTTTCCTTTTGAGGAAATACAGTAAAATCATAATCACATTGTTTCTGGGCCTTTTAATGGAAGAGATTTTCTCCTGGGTCCCAACCCTGGGCTCTGCTGGCAATTTTAACCCTGCCCAGGGTGTTCAAACATGCACCCCATTGTATTGTATTAAGCAATCCAGTTAGTCCATGTTTCCTGTGCCTGCTTTCCTTGAAATTACTTGTCTTTTAAATCATCGTCTGCTTGTGCCGCGTGGAATCGACCACATTTTGAAGAATTCTAAAGAAGAATGTGACAAATTTGCCAATACAACTGAGCACCTACTATGCCCCAAGGCCTGGAGATGCGAAGATGAGCGAGGCGTTGCCCTTACCTGTGTGAGGAGCACTCTCTAATAGAGAAGACTTGCGGCAAACGGTGAAATACACTTTGCAAGGGATGGAGGCAGAAGTAATTAATTATTTTAAAACACATTAGAATTGTAAGAATTGTGAGTTCTAAGAAAAATATTGGAACAGTCGCTGTATTTTTAAAGATACATTAAGAGTTTTTTGGGTTATAACTTGGTGGAGTGGCATTGCAGGCAGAGGGAATTGTTACATGCAAAGATAGTAAGGGCTGAGGGTGTGAATAAGTGTGCCCAGGTGTGGCTAGAGCAAGGGATGTGTTAGGATGGTGCTACTCAGAAGCGTGGGTGCAGACCATGGCCAACCCGTGGGCTGCTTGTGCGGAGCCTGCTGTGAGATTAGTGTGGTAGTTGAGAGGAAGCATTTGGAAACTTTTATAGCAATTCAATAGGGTAACTTTACATCTCTTCAATCAAATAACATTTTTAATATGTCTATACTTTTGATTTTCCTAGCGATTTTTTCTCTGTATATTACAAAAATATTGATCCACAATGTATGGGAAATTAAAGAAAACAAAACCAAATGAAAACAAATCATCCCTCTCCACAGAAAGCCTGAGAAGCACTGTGTTGAAGGAGTAGGTAGAAGTTGGGAGTGGGGAAGCTGGAGACAATGTGAAGACCTTTTCATCACCCTATAGGCCAGGGGAGATATCGTAATCAGATTGAAATTCAGGAAATCTACTGTAGTCAGTAAGGACTTGGATTAGAAAAGGAAGAGACCATAGACCCTGGAAGGAAGTCACTGGCCTCTTGTAGTGATAAAATAAAAGCCGGATCTAAAGCAGCGTCCATGACTGTGGAGATGGAGATGATTTAAAAGGTAGGGTCAGTAATGTGGGATGCGCAAGGAAGGTAGGTCTGCTCAAGGATGGTAACAAGACTCTTCGCCTAGGCAGCTGAGTGATTGCACAGTGATGCATGGGAACAGCATGGGAGGGTGGCAGGTTGGGGAAAGCAGCTGTTGGTGAGTCTAGATGCAGACGGATACCTGAGTCTGAGGTGTTTACAGGGCTTGAGGGCAGGGGGTTAGCACACAGAAACATATTGATAATAGTTAACACCAATTGTCTACACATACACTGTACCGTGCATTGTCTAAGTTGTTTACCCACGTAAACTCATTTTATACTCATCTTCTTATGAGAGCAATGCCATGATCGCCTACATATATGGGTAAGTAAACTGAGATATGGACTTTAAATAACTTTTCCAGAATCACAGAGCTGGCAAATGGTGGGCGTAGAGATTTTTAGTTTCAACATATAAATGGTAGATGGAACCAAGGGAAGCTTTAAGGACTTCCCTGGAAACCTTCTGCAAACAACAGAACTGCAGGTGCAACTCTGGGGAGATAGTGACATTAAAGACTATGCAGAAAAGGAAGGGCCATGAAAAGATACGAAGAAAAAAAAATATTGGTGAATGAGTACAAAGGAAAAATTCTGGATGTTCAATTGAAACAAGCCAAATATCCAGCATTAGGGAACTTTTTAACTAGATTATTTACAGTTCAAACAGTGGATTGCAATGCAGCCTTTTTACAGGGAAAATTTTACTCATTAAACTAAAATATTTGGCATATTATGCAAAAACAAAGCAAGTTACAAAATAGTAGGATTTTACGTCTTAAAATGTGTATATATGAAGGATGGAAAGGATGGAGAAAACACTGGAAAGAATTATACAAATTTGTTAGCAGTGTTTATTTTATGGAATGTGGATTGATGAGTGATTTTCTTAAATTATAGTAAATAAATACATATTAACTTTTAAAAGTTAATTAGGCAGGTTGGTTGGTTGGTTGGTTGGTTGGTTGGTTGGTTGGAGAGTTTAAGGGGTGGGACATGTCTAGGAAAGGAAGAACGTGCCTCCAGAGGTTCAGGTCTAATTTGTCAGGCCTAATAAGCGGGAGGGAGGAAAAGGCGCGATGTAGTTGATGGGGATGTGTGGGAGTGGCTTCATACGAGGCTCAGCTGAGGAACTAGCCCCTCTCTAACTCTGCATTTGAGGCATGTGGTTTGGGTTTTGTGTCTCCTGTTTCCCTCTCTTGTCTGTGGTTTGTTTGGTATCTCTGTCTGAAGGCTTAGTGACCAAGAATTCTTCCCTGACTGGGGTATAAGGGCTGGTTGTTTCTTTTCATTTCTTGCTTTTAAAATGGTGGAAAATACTTTCAGCTTTTCACAAAGGGCTTTGAAATCTAGTCATGGAGAGTACTCTGTCACCTCGAACTGCTCGTTAGTATGCAACCTGTTTGCTAATAAACCAGGGCAGGACCCCGAAGTCAAAATGCTTAAAATGGGCGAACCAGCTGGGACCCTGTTTCTGCATCTGACGTGCCTTTTCCATTTCCCAGCCTCATGCAGAACATAAACCTGAATGAGGAGGTGGCTCACCGTGAACTCTGATAAATTGCAGTGGGTATCTGGGGATTGGGGAGCAGACACTTCTTCTTTTAACCTTTCAAGACCAAGAATCATATGGCCCAAAATCCACCATGTATTGAACTTAAGGTATGAAAGCTGTACGGCATATTAAATGTGAATTTGAGACCAGGAATTCTACCCACACTGACTCTATAAAACAGCCTCCCTTTTTCATAAAGCAGGCCCATAAACCGCTGCCAGCGAAGCAGAAAGACTCCTTAGGTCCATGGCTTGCTTTCCGTCTGGAGTTGTCAACAAACCCCCTTTATGAGTGGAATAGACCTCTTGTATGTGTCGAGCTTCTGGCTTTTTACAGAGTGTGTTAGGAGCCAGGCTAGGCAAACGTTAGGCGCTGTTTGCTGAGTGCATTTATTGCCTTTGCATAATTTATGAGCTGGAGGGGTTGACCATCATTCGTCTCTGCCAGGGGCTGGCACTCGAGGCTCCAGAGAACGGAGCTGTAAATTGGATGGTGCGCTCCTGCTGAGCTCACGGCAAAGTCCTCGGGTCAGTATGGGAATTTAATACCAGAAATGGAACTGTTTTCTCAGCACACCATGTGGGCCCCAGTGCAGCAGAGACTGTTTTGGCAGACTCTGCGACTGGCCTTGTCGAGGAGCTGTCACTCACCCGGCATGTTGTGTGGGGAGCCTGGGCATTTTTAATCGGCTTGGCATCCGTGCTGTTTCCATAATGGATACCAGTAGGTCTCAGTTCTCCACCATATGCTTAACTCTGGAGACAAGGTGCTTCTGGGTATATCAGTAATTACTTGATGCGGAATTAAGTGGACCTTGAAATTAGAACTGGACTGTTGGAAAACAGGAAGCTTAACACTTGGATAGAAATAACCATTCCCAGGGACACACTGCTGTTAGGAGTGTGGGGCGGGGGGTCTGGTTTGTGGACAGGAGTGGTTCTTTCCCGACCTCCCTTCTCCTTCTGGCCCCTGCACACCAGTCCTTGGGGATGTGGGCAGATGCTATGCCACAGCCTTCAGCTGTCATTGATTACCTCACAAGGCAGGCTGTGAACATCTGGGAACGTGAGCCAGCCTGGCAAAACCTTCTTGTCTCCTCCGGACCCCTCCTGAATCATGCTTTTTCACTCTTGAAAATGTGCCCAGAGCTCGGGAACCTCAAGGAAGGCTTAATTAAAGGCAATGGGAAAAATCACACAATTAGAACTTTTGTTCTTGATCTGTCTGTTGTTTTAGGCCTTCAAAGTCTTTGGGTCACCCATTTTCTTTGTCAACCTGTTGGAACTTTTATAATAGAGCAATCCACTCACCAGGCAAAAGAAAGTAAGTTTAGACAATCTGGGGTTGGAAGCTCAGTTGAGAATAATGCTGTTGTACTTGGTTAAAGCACCATCTCTAAATCTCTCATAACCCTATTGCATCGAGGAGCCAG
This sequence comes from Mormoops blainvillei, assembly GCA_004026545.1. NCBI lineage: Eukaryota > Metazoa > Chordata > Mammalia > Chiroptera > Mormoopidae > Mormoops > Mormoops blainvillei. The sequence continues at coordinate 101,296 of PVJD01005228.1, forward strand.
TGGAAAAAGAGAATGTTATAGCCTTCTAGTCTATAAGGTTGTGCTGTGAGTTTCTAAATGCTTATAGTGCAGAGAGCTTAGGCTGGAAAGAGGCAGTAGTCTCCAAATTGTAACACCAAGATGTCCATTTGGATGAGGTTTTTGTTATTTTCAACTGAAAACGTTCTAACAGTGGTTTAAACATTAAGATAACTTACTGTTATGTGACCAAAAAGGCCTAGCGGGAGGCTGCTCTGTGGGTGGTCCAAGTGGCTCAGTAGTGCCAGAGTTTTTCTTCCTTTAGCCCCATCGCCTTGTTTGTCCTTAGACTTTTAGCCTCCTTTTTGCAAGATGGCTACCACAGATCTAGAAACCCCATCATCATGCGATCGTGTTCAAAGGCAAGAGGAAAGCGCTTCCCACTTTCCTCCCTTTTTTGAAAAGAGAAAAATTTTCCAGAACCCTCAGCAGACATTTCCTCAAGCCTCAGCCAAAAATGTGTCTGGTGGCCACCCTTAGCTGCAGGGAAAGTTGGGGGAGAGAAAGTACCTATCTGGCTTTTTCAGTCTCGAAATTTCAGGACAAGGTGCAGACTAGAGAGAAAGGATTGTGAATGGCTGTGGGTATCTAGCCAGTAGTGACTGCTGTATAAGCAAATTTATTTTCTGTTTCTGATCATAGCAACATCAACTCCCATATCCAGGTGGCCACACTAAAAACCTTGGCATCATCCTAGACTCATCTCTCTTACTTGCTTCCCATATCCATGCGTAATCAAGTCCTGTGGGTTCTACCTTCAGAATCGCTCTGCCATCTGTTCATCCTCTTCTCAAACCACACACCACACTGGTTTAGACAGTGTAATGGTCGCCAGACTGGTGTTCCCATGTGCTGCATCTTTCCCCACAGTGCACTGGCTCTCCTCCACCATGGAAAGAGTCATCTTAATAGAACATAGCTCTGATCATGCCACACCCGTGCTCAGGGTTTGTGTTCTAAGTCTATCTCTACAGTCAGATGCCACAGCAAACAATGTTTCAGTCAACCAGTGTATATGACAGTGGTCCCATAAGATTATGAGCTGAAAATATTTTATCACCTAGTGACATTGTAGCTGTTGTAACATTGTGGTGTGACTCATTACTAATGTGTTTATGGAGATGCTTATTTAAACTAACCTGCATTGCCAGTCCTGTGAAAGGATAGCACCTACGATTATGTACAGTACATAATATTGACACTTGTAAGAATTACAACTGTGTTACAGGTTGATGTATTTCCTATACTTTTTATTGCTATTTTAGAGTGTACTCTTTCTCTTATTAAAAAGAAAAAAGAAAAATTTGCTGTAAAACAGTATATGGTGTTATACCACCTACAACCTCTTATATCTCATGTTTACTGCATCTCTTGACTGCATCATTTTCTCTTGTGCTTGATTTAATCTCATGTTGTTTTATACAGAAACATGCTGTACAGGCTTGTAACCTGGGAGCCACAGGCTATACCATAGAGCCTGGGTGTGTAGTAGGCTGTACTGTTTAAGTTTGGATAAGTGCACTCTATGATGTTCACACAACAATGAAATCTCCAAACAAAACATTTCTCAGAAAATATCGTGGTCGCCACACAGTGCATGACTATACTGTTAAACTGAAAGCTACGTTAGGGCCAGCTCTATGTCTTGTTTGAATATCTGCCTAGCTTAGCAGTGCTTGTCAAGGATGGTTGAGTGAATGAATTGATATATTTATCTGCCGAGCATTTACTATAATAAAACACATGCCTTTTTAAAAAATAAAATATTGTATAACAAAACATACTTTTTTTTTCTTAAAAATGTGTTCTTTTTTTCCTCCCTTTTCTTCAAGCGAGGAACCCAGTGCTTTGAGTTTATTATCATTATCCGGTTATCCCATATCCAGCTCAGCAGCTGGTCCTTGGGATCTGTTAGACATGGCGTGAGTCTACCACTGCAGAACTTTTTTTTTTTCGCCTACATCGTTGATTTGTTACACTGAACTCTTCCCCTTGGCGTGTTTTTTATAAGGAATATTCCTATTCTCTGGACCTCTAAACCCTGGAAGAGGCAGCCACTACCAGTGCTGAGCCTCGCCCATTATGTTCTGTTCCCCTCCAAGTCACATGAGGGAGCGCAGTGCCCAGAGGGACACTTCTTGTCTTCTAGAAAAGCACCAGGAGAGAGACAGCCATTGACATTAGCATAAGGTAGAAGGCCTCCATCAAAGAATTGATTTTGCTCTGAATTCCACTGAATAATCTTGATTCACCTTAATCCTGTGGCCGGATTGGCCCCTCAATGGGCATCCCCTCTGCCCTGCAGCAGGGGGCGGGGAGGGGGGCTCCCTGCTGTGACAGAGCATAGGCGGTGAGAAAATGAACAGAGCAGCTTCTCAGCATTTTGCGTCGTACCTGTTTACTAGCACTTGAGCTGAAGAAACTCTTTCCAGCTCAGACAACATTTCCTATTTCCTTGTCTTGCTTGCTTTTTTTTTTCTGTATCAGAAACAAAAGCCTACTCAATTTTCAATTTTTGCACTAACCCTTATTCTCTTGTTTTCCTTTTCTTTTCAGTGTGACAGCGACAGTGACCAGGAAGAGAAGGTAAGGACCCCCCCACAATTGTGGGCACAGTACACAAGACACTGTGAGCGCTGTGGTTCTCCCACACACGGCTGCAGGTGGTGGGGTGCCGGCTTCATGGTGGGTGACAGCACCTCTCTCTTCTGTAGAGACAGGCTTCATTCACACAGTGACATTTCCCATGATAAGAAATAACATTTACTTTGTGAAGTCCACTTTTTTTAAACAAGCCCTTTAATATTGCACATATGTGAACACTAAGTTTTTACTTTATAGAGGATTATAAAAGGAAACTATGTATTTTAATAGCCATCTGATTTTTTAAAAATCTTTGATTACAACCTTAAACATGCTGGTGTGTATTTATAATGTCATGTCTTCATTTCTTTTGCTGGCCCCTAAGCTTTTTCCTGCCTATCTGCACGTACTGACCCTCTTGATGGGAACGGTAATGGCAGTGTTTCTAGGAATGTCACCCTGGGGTGAAGGTGGGCAGGAGACATCAGATGGGAGCTGCTCCCTTCTCATCCAGGTGGATGGCCAGCGGGGAGGGCGATTCTTCCAGCAGGTACATACCCTGTTTCGAGGCTGATGGCCACCAGCCTCTGTGTACCCAGTACAACATGGATCAAGAAAGGAGCTCTGTTTTTGAGCTTTCAGAAGATTGGATCACTGCCTGGTAAAGTGAACTTTCTGCTGCCCATAACAAAGGGATTATTTGTCTGTTTGGTCTTTCTTTCTTAGCTGTTCAAATCCCCCAACCAAATTTCTTTTCAACTCTATTCCTACTTTAGGTATTTCAAAAAGAGTTTCCTGAATACTATGGTTCCTATATTACTTGGCACCAAAAGGAAGGGACTAGCCCCCCCCCCCCACCCCTGATTTCTAGATCTGCCCTGCGGAACTGGCTTTCCTGAGCCCTGTTTTGCAACTGTCCCCTCCTACGTGCTTGCCGATTTTACTCAGAATCTGCAGTTCACATTTAGTGGGATCTTTCCATCAGCCCGGATTTTTCCCTCCTCTGCTGCAAGCCTCCCAGAGAGATGTGAAGGCTCTTGTTCTGTACTGTTGTTAATTTGAATTCAGCATATGTAGCCTGTTATAAAATGCGAGACATCATCATTTGAGCAGGTCAAGCATATTCAGATGAAGACAAATGGTGCTTATTTGATTTCCTTAAAATCAGGAAATGAAAAAAGTGCTCTCTGGAGAAATCATGTTCTGCCTGACTTGGATGATAGACCAATGCATGTCCCCCAGATAAGAACAGGCTCTCACCCTGAGGTTTTTATCTCTGAAGGACGGCCAGGACTGTCAGCTTGCTGACATGTGCATTATCCATGTCATTTTAAACAAAGTGACCTGTGGAAGGGTGTGCTGTGCTGTGACATGGTAATGGGCTGTTGGATGACAGCAAAAGTACACACTGAGATGGGGGCTGTGGGTTATTCTTTTGTTTAACTGACAAGTAGGAGCTTCCTAACTCCAGCCCCTGGAGGCTTAGCTCCCTGGGAGCAGGTCCCCTGGTGTCCCAGGGCCAACGCGTGGTGAGTGCCAGAGGAACATGGACAGCAGTAGAGAGTCAGTGTTCAGGGCGTGCCGACTGGTGCCTTGGAGCCATCAGGCCACGGTCCCACATGACCGTCGCCATCACAGGCACCCAGGGAGGGATGGCACTTTCTGCCATTCCAGGAGCTCTTCCATAAGTGATGGTTCATCTCACTGTCCAAGTGGGTGGCACTTCTCCACGGGGATGAGCCTTCTTTGGGGTTTCACAGCCTGGCACACATTCTTCCTGTAGAAGGCACAGTGAATTCTGAAAGTGTTACCAGTCTCCATCAGTGGTAAAAGGTGGTGAGGATGTCCAGTTTTGCCCTCCATGTAGGTGTCTTGATCAGCAGTCTCCACCTTGACTGCACATCCAAATCACCAGGGAAGCTATAAAATCCCAGTGCCCAGGCCTTGCACGAGACCCGTTAACTCAGAATCTGTGGGGGTTTCTGGCACCACTTGTCTCGATAACCATCTAACTAGTAATCTGGGGAATTACCAAAGCTGCCTGTGGTTTCCAGAGGTGTTTCCTACCTACTGAGAACACCTGAACTAATTCTTTCCGGGGACCTGAATTCCCAAGTCTTTGCTCTTCAGTCTCTGAGTGCAGGAAGCAACGAAGTGTCAGACCAGACTAATGGGCAGTGGGAAGGTAGCCAGTGCCCACCACTCAGAGTTTAGGATGATTTCAGGGCAATGAAGAGAATAAGGAGATGTTTATAGGCAAGTCCCCGAGAAGGGGAAGATGACGGGGGCAGGGGGAGGGGCACTCAGAGTGTTCTGTCCTGTGCGCACTTCCTGTCTCCCGTCGTTTTTCCTGTAGACTGTGGTGGCCCTGCAGGTCCTCTTCGCCTTACACAACCGCACACAGCACCTGTCCCTGCTACCCACCTTCCAGGCGTTCGTCCCTCCCACGGGCTCCTGGCAGGAGCAATCAGGATTCCAATTGCGGTTCTGCCTGCCTGGCCCAGTTATAGTTAAGACTACTGGACTTCCTCTTTTGCACTGAGATTGTCCGGTGTTTATCACTAGCTTTAATACCATCCTCCCAGACTTGTTCTCTGCTCCAGAGCCAGGGCCCCTGTCAGCCTCCTCTGTGCCAGAGCCTCTCGCTTGGGCCCCTGTCAGAGCCCCATGGCTAACCGGCTAACCAGGGCTGCTTCCCTGTGCGGCTTGGAGGATTCGCATTCAAATCTGAATTGCTAATGGTGGAAAAGATGCCACTTAGTGTCCTGGGATTCCTTCAGCAACCCCACCAGGGATGCTGTTGGAGGCAGGAGTGAGACTCGTAGAGCCCCCACTGGGATTTCTCTCTGGAAGATCTGTCATTCTCTTACTCCATAGGGATCTGCAGAACCAGCAGTCTAAAATTAGGGTACTGTATTTCACACAGCTGACTGAATTAAGATAAACTCTGCTTTCCTCTGATACGAAGCTGTAATTTATAAAATGATACCCTTACTAATTAATGTGGAAGTGACTGGGAAAGGGGCTAAAACAGCAGAGCTTTCCATAAATGCTGAAGATGTACTTGTGCTTGGAAAAGGCTTTGATGAGACACTGAGCAAAGCATGTCCTTAGCCCCCGCTCCCGGCCCTGAGAATACGTTTTACCTAATATCTGAGAACGTGGAGGACTTTGGTGGAGTCGGACTTGGGTAGGGTATTAGAAAAGGCTGTGAACATTGCATCTTAGTGGTGCAGTTGTCTTCATTGTAGTTAGTGCAAAGAAAAGAGGCCACACTTGGCACCTTAATCACCCAAATTAAGCACTTATTCCAATCCCACACTTGAAATGAATTGGTATCATGAGAACAAAGAGGCAACACAGACGTTTCCACATATCTGGCCTATATTTTCTCTTGCTTCCTCTTTTTCTCTACCACTGGCAGAAGGCTATTATGTCACAAAATGCCCTCCTATTTGGCTATGAAATTAATGTGAAGGTTAAAAGTAATTCTCTCTTTATTCATTTCTCTTGTATTGTGTGGGCCACATGGCAGCCCTGGTTGGAAGGCATAGTGCCCAGTGGTCCAGCACTTGGGCCCCTGAGCCCGGTGGCCTGGGCTTCTTTCTGGCAGTCCCTTACTACCCTGTAGCTGTGGACGGCCTCAGTCCTCTCATCCGTCAAATGCGGATGACAGCGGCGCCACCCTTAGTTTTGTGACGGTTCAGTGAAGGCACTTGGCTCACCTTGGCTTAAGGCCGGTCCATAGCATGTGCTCCATAAATGTTAGTTTTCATTAGTTTTACTTGGGGTGAAAAGGGAGAGAACCAGTTGTGATTGGAGGGAGCCAGTACCCCTCTTCAGAAAGCTCAGGCTCTGCCAGGAAACCTGCCAGAGGACTTCAGGTGGGATTTGGTTCCACTGGAACCTGAGGCTCAGCCTTCATCCCCAGGGGCACTTCTTCCTGCTAGACACCAAGTGGAAGGGTAGTAAAATCCGGAAGGGTCCCCAAACAGTGTGTTTTGAACTCTTTATCCTAAACATCAGGCTTTCTTTTGGGCACAGCCTTGGAGCCAAGAGTGAGCATGCTGTCCTGAAAGTGTCAAATGGCATTTAACTGAATTGTGCAGCCCTCGTCCCGCACACCAGATACTGTCAGTTCCCAGATGCCCCTCGCCAGGGAGACATTCTGATTGAGTACAGCTGGGGTGCACCACAGCATGTGTATTTTTACAAAAGCTTCCTAGGTACTTTGGATACATAATTGGTTTTGAGGACCGCTACCTTATAGCAAATGTCAAAGAGAAACTTATACTTTTCCATTGTTTATGCTCTTAAAAATCTGAGAGCTCAGAGGAAAGGCTTGAAAACTATAGAGGTAGTTGTGTACATGCACCCACATGCTTCTATTTATAGATGTGTGGCACCTGCAGACATGCAGTACACACATGCACAATCTCTTCATGGATATGAACTCTTCTCATCTTCCTAATGAAGCTTTTACCATGAGTCCTGATTGCAGTTTCTCTGTCTGGGCCGTCAGCCGTTCAGATGACCACCTGGAGAAGGTTGCTGAGCTCCTGTGGTTTTCACACCAGTGCATGGCACAGGCTCCTGGGACACTGGCTAATTGCAAATGCAGAGCCACTTACTTTCTGCATCAGCTCCCTCTCCCCCAACCTGCACATACTTTTGGTTGCAATATAATTTTTTAATTCATGCTAAATTTGTTGGTTTGATCATTTTTTTTCACTTGTGTGGGAAGGATGCAGTTTCTAAGAAAAGCGGCGAGAATACCAACAGAGGCTTATGTTCCTAACTCAATACAAACCACATGCCTGACTTGGCTCCTGCAGGACTCAGAAACTGCTGAAATGTCAAACTGAAGACTGGGCATGTGGCTCATGCTTATAGTGGAAGAGTCCCATCCCTTGACTGGCCACGTTTCACAATTGGTAAAGATTGTGCACCCTCAGCAACATTCCAGAAGCTCAGAACGCCCTCACTGTTGCTTGTAGAACCCTCATCCTTGGTTTTGAAATAAGACATGTTCTGATCAGGAGACAGCTTAGAGATGCTGTCCTGTTCTGCCACTAGAGAAAGGAATTTTCTCCTCCCTTCCAGTTTCATAGCAGCAAAGCAAACAACCATTCTCCAGGAGAAGAGCTGGGACCCACATTCCTCTCTTTAGATCCCCAGCACTAGTACAGTATAATGCCTGGCACAAATTAGGTGCTCAGTAGTGTTCACTGTTTTGCTAAATTTGCATTTCCTTTCCTAGATGTGCATCTCCACATAGGGAGATACATGAAATGCGTTCAGAAAACACGTTAGCATCAATCCCAGTGTTTATTTCCTGATTTCCAATAAAAATGTGCTCTCATCTTCTGCCTTCTATATTTCTATTACAATTTTATTTTCTCATAATAAAATAAAGCCACTTCTAAGCCATTTGTAAGTTTCCTGGCTTATTTGGGAAATTTCTGTAACTCCTGGCTGAATTTCAAGAGTTTTCCATTTTAGATGCCTGATTTCCACAATACCGTCCGCTTAACCTTTTCTTGTTCCTCTAAGATTATGTCTGGGTCAAAATTGTTCTTCCAGTATCATCTATTTCCATCTTATTCTTCCAAAAATTATATTAATACCATCCTTGGATTAAATTTCTGCTGCAAATTATTTTAAATTCTGACTCTCATTAAGCTCTTCTCTTTTTTCATATCACAGCGCTTTCATGCCGTACCAAAAAATGCTTCACTCACCTTGAACGTGTATTTGGAGTATGGCTGTTACTGCCTTGTCACACACCTGAAAAAGATAGAGGTTATAAATGTACAGATTTCTTGATTAAATATGAATCAATAAAATGAATACTCAAGAGTTATTGAAAATTTGTCAGGCATTTTCAGCTACATTCTTGTTTCTTAGAATGAAAAGAGAGAAGGAAGAACAGGTCTGGATGCTCTGTTGTTCATCGTGAGTGTGTAATGGAGGAGGAGACTCCGAAGACCTGTTTCTTATTTCTCACTAACCAGCTGTGTAGCCTTGGGCAAGTTACCTAATGTTGCTGCGTATTAGTTTTGTCATCTGTAAAATGAGGCTGGATTTAATGATCCAACACTGAATATCCTGATTTGCTATGTAAGTACTTATATAGGCCCAACAACATGGCAGACCAAGAGGGAAATTAATACGTGATTGTATTTTCTCTTTGCCAAGGTAGAAGGAAGTTATATAAGGATTGTCTCCATCCTTTTTTATCTCTCAAATTCATGAGGAAATGCACACAGTGGATAGGTCAGAGCACATCTCTATTGACTCTTTTTTAAGTAACTGAAGGAAACATACATATGGACCTAATGTCTGAACAATGTCATTACCTGTTTGTTGGTTTATTTATTCAGTCATTCATATCCACTTATTTTTTTCCAGGTATCTACTGATGAATCAACATGGGTATTGTAGTTGCTTAACTATGTTAGGTCTGTCAGCATGCACCAGAGCAATTAGTTTAATCTCTGTTCCTTAATACTCTATTTGAGAGTGCATGGGAACTAATGAAGAGCTAGCTTACACAATGTGTTTTAGGAGCTCACTCAATTGATAATGAATATTTTTTTGAACCTATAAAAGGAATTCTTCTGGAAATGTCCAGGGTTGAGTACATGATTCCGCATTCTCAGAGAAAAGGTCGTCTGCTTTCTCTTAGAAGCAGGGGTCTCCAACCTCCAGGCCACAGACTAGTACCTGTCTGCCCCTGTTAGGAACCCAGGCCTCACCTCAGGAGGTGAGCTTAAATGTAATGTGCCTGAGTCATCCCAAAACCATGCCCCCCCGACCCCCGCCCAGTCTGTGGAAAACTTGTCTTCCGCAAAACCAGTCCCTGGTGCCAAAAAGGTTGGGGACGGCTGAGAATGAGCCATTGGCTTGGCTGCTGTGGCTTACCTTGAAGGGCACGTAGCAAAGCCAAGGAGGCGTTAAGTAGAAATGATGCTTTTCGTCCTCATGAAATTGACCATGAATCCTGAGTTGTCTGAATATTTGGAAGGTCCTAAGCAGAGGCATTTGTACTGGTGCTGCTTTTAATAACTTGACTTATGCTAGTGACTTCTCATAGGGTACGGCCTGGCTGCTCTTTGGCCGTCAGAAGAGTCTATCTTATTATTCTGGTATTCTGCTTGGACAATGTTCCGTCCTCAATAAAGACATATGAATTTCTTTGTAGCCATACACATGTGTATTTGTGTGTGTATGTATGCGTGTGTGTGTATGCCTCAGTTAATCCCTGCTTGGCAAGTTTTGGTTGCAGATAGTTGTTCCTTGTAACTTTGCCATTCTAGGTATGATAAAGATAATAAAATCTCTGCATTAGGATGTTATTAGTAATTAGCCAAACGTTATACTTTTAGAAGTACTGAAATTGAATGAATATACATCTATCCTTTTTTTTTATTTTTTAATAAAAATTACGGCTTGGAAGGTCAAAATTGCCCTCCTTGTGTACATCATAGGGCATTCTCCTATTTGTTCTCATGAGAACCATCTTGAGAAGTTCTGGCTGTAGATCAGCATGTTATATCCCGCTACTTAAAGAATAACCAGGAGCAACTTTCTCCATTGCTGCTCCAAACCCAGGCTTGACTCCTGGTCTACCAAGTATGTGCATGTTTATGGAGCCAGTGGAAGGGAGCACCTGAAATAAGGATTGACTAGGAGCCCCTGAGATGGGTAGTTGTGGTACTCTAGCAGCTTAGTTCAGACTGTATCTTTTTTTGGAGGGAAGGGGCTTTTAATTTTTCCACTCCCTGCTTACTTGGACTAAAAATGTAGGTGCTACTTATTCATTTCTTGGGGGCAGCAAAGAATTGAGATTAGGGTCAAAAATAATAACTAAATAATAAGAAAAAACACCACTTCACATTGAAGAGAACATTGGCTTACTTAAAACATTTTACAAATGTTATTTTTATATGACCTGTTTAAATGTTTATTGTGGGGCTCTATAATGTATCCTCATATGCAGCATTGCTGGTCATCTGTAATGTCCCGAAGTCAGTGATGGACCCTTTCAAGGATTATATCTCCTCAAGAAAATGAAACTTAAGAGCTAGAAAATGATGGAGCTGGGGTATAAATTATCTCTTAAGATTCTAAAACCTGGGCTCTTTTTCTATAACATGCTGCTTCCCTGTGCATCGGGGTGAGGTGGGGTATCCCCAGAAGTGTCATTTGACAACTCCTGCTGTCTTCTTCTCTATGCCTCACTTTCCTTGTGCCACAAGAAGCCTGGACTATATTTTCTCAATCCACCCACAACCCCACTAGCATCTGAATATTCAAGCATGGCAATTGCTCAGTAAACACTGAATAAATATAGTTTGGGTCCACTGACAGCTTAGATGTACAAGCTCTTCTGGAGTGTGCCTTTTTTTTTTTTAATAAACCTGGGAAGCAGTTACCAAAAGTGCAAAGGGAAGAGCTACAAGGTACATGTTTTAACTCCTCTGAATGAGTGGCAAAGTCAGCCTGCGGGCCGCCGCGAGCAATTAGAGATGGAGGCTGTCCCAGCCAGACTAAGCATGAGCCGGCCTTCTTCAGTGTATATCTATGCATAAACATTTATATCTTATTGAACCACAGGCTCCCATCATGTGCCCCATACCTAGCATGTGTCTGACACTTCGTAGGTGCCATGTAAGTACCAGTGTTATACCTGGAAGTTGCTTTGTTGATTGTGTAAATCCCAGAAATGAAGAAGGACTCGCGACAGCCCCCCAGGCAGTAGGGGGAAGAACTGGGCCTGGACAGAGGCTCATTTCTGAGCTCCTGGTCCAGAGCCTCTTGCGCCCATGCGGTCTCCCCAGACGGTTTTCTTCTCTTGACCAGCACATGGTGGAATGGGCCATGCTATCACCATGGCCACTGAACTGCACCCCCAAAAGCAGTTTCACTCTGTGTTGTCATTTGTCACCTTAGGAACCCTGTTGTCCATCCCCAGACACTGACCCCCACCCTCGCAGAGGGTTCCTGGTCCTGCCAAGGCCACAGGGTGTTTCCTTTTCTGACTGCAAGTGCTGCATGGGTTGTCCCTGCAGCCCAAGGGGCAGTAACTATCCGAAGCAGCCATGTCCATGTTAAAGATTATGCATTTGCCACTAAGGGGAGAATACAGTGTTTATCAGCTGAGGTGCGTGCCGGCTGAGCTGATTATGGCACAGTACTCTGTCAGCCAATGATTTGTCCTGTCCTTTATCATCTGTGTCACTCAGCAGCATGCTGGTAAAGGGAACGGATCGCCCCCTTCCCTTTTTTTGTACCCATTTCGTGTAGAAAATTTGTATTTACTTTGGGAGTGTAATTTGTTCCTCATGGATAATGTGACCCTGAGCGGAGCTGGATCATGGGTTAGTTGAAGTGATATTTTCCGCTAATGGTAGTCGTACATCATCGCTGTCAGCTCGGGTTAGGAGGCAAGCACATTACAGCTCCATTTTACCTCTGCAGGCATCTGGGATTATTTGCTATAACCGAGTATGACATGACCGCACTACAGAGTGCATTAAAATTTTACTGGCTTCTCAGGCAAGTTCCCCGGCTCTAGCGTGTGCTTCAGGCGGCGATCTGATGAGGAGCCCGAGGGCCCTGACTTCCTACACAGAGGTGCAGTGCTGGGGGTTGGGGGGAGGGTGGCTTAAGTAGGGGCGGCACTCCTCTTGCCTTGAGAAAGAAGCCAGGGAAAGAATTTATGGGATGCCAGCCCGCAGGTGTGTGTGTCTCTGGACATCCCAGACAGGCAGGTGCCTGGCTGCCTTGTGCATGGAACCAGGAGCTGACCACAGTGCCCACTGCAGCCCACTCCCCCTCTCCTTGATGCCACCTCCTCGGGGTAGATTGGGCAATAGCTCCTTCTCCAACGAGAGCCCAGTGTATGTGCAAGTCTCGGGTTAGCCTTGGGCTGATTTTGCTTATTTTGTTTGTGGTCAGTCAAAAGGAAAGAAGCGTGGGTCCCAGAAATGGCAAAATCCATGCCCATCCGGCTTGACTGAACCTGATATTCTCAGAAGCCCAGCTGGAAATGGTTGCCAGGGCCTTTTACATATTGGATACAGCCTACACACTAACCCAGTGAAGCATAGGCGTGATTACCCATTTTACTTATTAGGGAACTGGGGTTCGCAGAGGTTAAGTATCTTACCTAACATCTTAATGGTGGCAGAAATGGGATTCTCTCCTTTTATTGAGACCTCACTGTCTTCAAGTCCTGTAGTGTTTTATTTACAGAGGTAATAATAGCTATTATTTAAATAGTGCATATGTATATGTTTTTCAAATATTGACTTATTTAATCTACACTACAGCTTAATAGGTAGGTGCTAATATTATCCACAGTTTACAGAGGAGGAAACTGAGTCATGGAGAGCATGTGTAACATGCCCAAAGCCTTGCGCCAGTTAGCGGCAGAACCAGGTCCCAGACCGAAGCTACCTGGCTTCCGAAGCAGCACTCCGAGCCCCTGAGCCGGGCGCCCCATCGCTGCCACATTTCAGTGAGCCTGAGGACTGATAGGAGAAGTCCAGGGAGAATAGTAATATGCTGGAATGAAAGGAAATGCTCAAAGAGTGTTTTATCACTTTCACTTGTAAGTCTAACATCCAACAAAATATTGCTCTAAAAAGATGCTCTGTGATGAGCTTTAATTAGGTAATAAGTCCCATTTGCAGTTAGCCCATTACTTGCATGCAGATGACGCTTCTCAGGTGCTTAAAAGGCATTTTGTTTAGGTTAAAGGTAAGCAGTCACTCTGGAAAAATGCCTCATTTTATATTGCTTAGCATCCTTCTTCTTACTCTTATTAGAAAACTGTAGTAAACTGATGTCGAATCATGTTCCTTAAAAGGACAGTTTAAGGTGGGCTTTCAGCAATGAGTGGGATGCAGATCGTGGCCCACTCTGTCGGCCAGAGCAGAATCATCACAGATTCCACAGTGGTGGAGTCTGAGTGCTGGACATGTGCCTGCAGTCTGGCCCTCACCTTTATTCCCCTGCGGAAAGACCCCTCTCCACTCCTCTAGCACCGTCATCTCACTCTCCTCCAAGCTTGAGATGTTACCCCTCCTGGACAGGATGGAAAAGCTGCTCTTCCCCTTGGCTGTGTGTATGGTAGGGTCATCATTCATGAACTTATTCAATAAACCACACATAAAATGAGTTATACCTTGTACCCGCAGGGCAATTTTTAAAATGCAGCAACTGAAGAGCCATAGATAGGCATGGCTTTTCTCATTGAGAAATTTAAATTAAGTTAGCACACTAAGCATTGTGCTCCCTGGCCCCACTCCGCTCCGGGGGCTCCCAGGCACACACATTGATCTTCCCTGCCAGGCTGCATAAGGTCCAGGGGGCGGACCTGATTTTCTCCTCTGGCCTTAGAGCCAATCCCTCAAGTAGTAAAGAAGAACAAAAATATTGATCGAGTCATTGAAAAGTAATTATCCCTCTCAGATGGTCTGTTTAGAATGCAGCAATAATTTTAAATAATGTGTTCCCCAGAGACAACATGACAACATACATGGACCATTTACCTCGTTTAGGTAGAGTCACACTTGTACCCTCATCCCTTCCTGAGCTTCTATGATGTGCAGGTAGACCCACTTTAAGAAGAGCCGAATTTTTTTTTTAATTCAGTGTACCCACTAAATCAATGACAGAGCAATTATTCATTGCATAAAGGTTCCCTCTAGGTAGCTAGATAAAATACATGATCTTCACATGATTCTGAAATGCCTGGAACTCCTACGAGAGCCTTCAAGAAGTCATTGGGTCATTTTAAAACTGTGAAGTTTTAACAGATTTGGCTGTGTTTATGTTAGCATGTTTTGTTTTGTTTTGTTTGTTTCAAGTAACAAATTAAATTCAAACTAATAAATAAGGAAATGTATAGGCTTTTGGAATACAAGTAAGTGTTGAAGTAACCAAGCCATCAGAGGGGCAGAGATATGGACTGGATTTCAGACACATGGACCAGAAATTAAGTGCCCTCTTGTCTCTACTTCTGTTCCCCTATCCCCTTTTTTCTAGAGACTTGGGTTCTCCTGTTGGTAGAACTCATGACCCACTCTCCTGGGCCTTACTCCTTTCAGCTTTAGCCAGTGGAAGTTGAAGGAAAACTGTCTTTTTTTCCCCTACAGTAACTAAAATCCAAGGAAAGGATTCTGATTGTCTCAGGCTGGATTAGGTTCCCAAATGTAGGTTCTCCAGAAATGACTGTGGGTTGACCTATCTGAAGTCAGGTGCTCATGCCCAGATCAGTCAGCTGTGGGTAGAAAGACCAGGCCACATTGTCCAAAAATGGTAGTCTGGAGGTCACTCTGTGTGGTGTTGGAGAGGGTATAGGGCCCTGGAAGGTGGGGGCTGGGCAGACAACAGTACATCTATAAAGCGTATCCTAATCTTCCTGCCATCTGGGCTAAGGCATTCAAAGGGACTTCCTGCCCGCAATCCAAGCAGACTTTATCTGCAAGGTTTGCACTTTATAGTGATCACAAGATCTCACATACAAACACAAGTTTACAATTACAACAGTTGCCTGAATATTCATAGAATCATAAGTGCCATTCACAGATTGGTTCTATCTTGCTTCAGCTAAGCTATTAAAAATAATAGAGAGGCACAGGATTTTATAGAGTGTGGGTTCACGTGTGCATGTATTCAAAATAGTCCAGAATTCATTAATACTTTTAATATAGTGTATGAGGAGTTATTTCCCAAGTATAAAACCATGAGAGATACAGAGGTCTTTGAAGTCACCAAGATGCCAATTAACAAATTACTTACCTAGGGTATGAATGTAAATTACTTGTCCTAAGGAATTGTAGCCATTCCAGGGTCCCTAATTTGTGCTTAATGCAGTACTTCTTCAACTGACTGTAGCAGACAGCTTTCCTGGAAATGATTTCCCCAAAACTGCAAGGTAATAGGCTCAGTCTTGGCTTCTCTCACTCTTAGTTCATTCAGTAAACTAGCCCTCACTCTGTGCTGAGCCAAGCACTGTCCTGGGAACTAAGGATAGGAAGATGGCGAAGGCATAACAAGCCTTCAGAGAGACACGGTCTAATTGAAGAGCAAGCTGAGGAGCTGAGGTACCTCGATGATTTATAAACTACCTCCACCTTCCGTACTGTACACCGAGGGATGACATGATGTCTGAAAGCAAAAAACAACCACACTGTCTAGGAGAATCGGCATTTGAGTTACATCTTGCTGAAACACATGGATGTGGATGATTGCTAGGTAGCAAGGATGGTGCAGATAATGGGCAAAGGGGATGTTATTTGCAGAAAACAAAGAGTTGTGAAAGGCTTAGCGTATGGAGAGAAGCATGAGCGCTTCTGTTTATATGGAGTAAGGTTTACGGTAGAGGTGGTAGAGGTGACTGTAAGTGTAGGTTGATATAAGAGCTCTGTGTAATCAGACCTCATATAGCAAGGTATGAGTTTGGACTTGATCCAGATGGGAGCCCACTGAATACGCAGGTGAATGACACATCAGATTTGACTTTCTGGAAGAGAATTCTGGCAGTGGTGGCTAGGTCAAGTGAAGTTGACCCTGGGGAGCAGTTTCAGACCCCCAGGCACTAAGGATGGAGGGGACGGAAACTTTGGCCTGGTGACCAAAGAGAAAGTTGTCATCGTAGGGTAGGTGAGAGGTGATAGGGATGACTCAGGTTCCAGATAATGCTGACCGGGTAGGGGTTGATGATGTCATCAACTGGACACTAAGTGGGAGATACAGGAAATGAGAGTTGAGTGTGGGGCTTGCAGGACGCTTCGCTGGATGAGTTCAGAAGAGTGTGCACGTTCACGGTGCCTGGTGATCAGAGCTGCAGGTTGGTTCCTGGGAGACGTGGAGCCACCCGAGCAGCAGAGACAGTGGAGCTGTGAGAGGCCAAGGGAGGCCAGCTGGAATGCCAGGATTCTGTCTGCCTCTCATTTGGGAATAAATATATATGGTGACGAGAATTATTAAGAACAAATAACTTTGTTAAATTATAGCACCTGGTGTTTGTGTACTTTTTTATGATATACCAATGACTCTTTTTTTACTTATAGTAACATACATGCATAAAATTTATCATCTTAACCATTTTTAGGAGTACATTACAGTAGTGTTAAGTGCATTCACATTGTTGTGTAACCTGTGTAGCTTTTTTATACCAAATGTGTTAAAGCACCATACTTTTAAACCTCATAACAAACACCCTTGATGAAAGAATGCTTAATCTTCATTTTACAGTGAGGAACTTGAAACATGGCATGAACTGAGGCAAAATTGTAATGCTTTGGTGATATCACCCCTGTGACTTTTCTGGTCAGTATTGGAGTTCTCACTACGCCGTCCTAAGTGGCAGTATTTTAGGGTCTTAACTTCCAGTGGCTCCAGCATTAACCCAGTGATGCCCTCAGACTGCATAGCTTTGTCTGAGGAAGTCAGAGCAGAATCAACCCTGGAGCTCAGCTTCCATGCTGCCGGTCCACAGCTGGCAGGGGACTGACCCACCTTCCTTGAGCATGCAGGATTTGCCAGCCTTAAGGACCAGTGGTTCCCTGCAAGTCACCCTGAACAGCTGATCAAGCGCTTGCTAGCCACGGCCTGTCACAACTGGAAGGGCCCTTAGAGACTGGGGGCCCAGCCCCCCACTGCCACCTCCAAAGGCAGAGGAACAAAGCAGCCCTCCATGCTGGTAGAACAAGCAGCTGCCTGCTTCAGGTTGCTTTAAGGTTTTAGGTAGGAAGAAGGTGGGAGCTGCTGCCACTGGCTTAAAATAAAGAAGGGAAAAGGAATACGAGAGGAAACATTTCATTCCTTCCCCCCTTCACATTTCTCTCCCTCAGAAACTTGAAAGGGGATTCTGTAGAGAGAGGAGAGCTGCATTTCCCACCATTCTAGTTATTCTTTACTTGGAAGTGAAATAGTCAGTTTCTAAAAATTCAACTAGACTTTTTAAAAAAGTATATTTTATTGATTATGGTATTACAGTTGTCCCATTTTCTCTCCCCTTTATTCCCCTCCACCCTACATCCCCCTTCCCACCAGTATCCCCCACCCCCTGCCCTTAGTTCATGTCCATGGGTCATACATATAAGTTCTTTGGCTTCTCCATTTTCTTAACTTCCCCCTATTTTGTACCTATCACTTATGCTTCTTATTTCCTGTATCTTTTCTCCCTTCCACCCCCACCCCTCCCCTCTGATAACCCTCCATGTGAACTCCATTTCTGTGATCCTGTTCCTGTCCTAGTTGTTTG
>PVJD01005229.1:0-119186 GCA_004026545.1 Mormoops blainvillei
TTTTAATTGTCCATGTAGACACATTTCAGTTTAACATAAATGCCAGTTTTATCCTTCCTGATTGCCACAGACAATTGTTTTCAGTTTTGCTGATATAAGTGTTGCATGTTAATCTCTTGCATCCTATGTATGAAGTTGCCAGGTTTTACTTCTATCAGGTATAGCATTCAAACCAGAGACCTTGCATTTGCATACATCTCCCAGTAACTGCCAATCTTATAGAAGTCAATTTCCAGGTTAATGTCTATTTTGAATGAGTGTTTTGACCATGGGAGAACTTTAAAAGGAGGGTGCTATCTGTTGAAATATGAACTTTTCTGCACTAATTTATCTATTCCTCTGCTTATCTAATATCTATTGAACATATCGCTGGTGTGCCACACACTGTATGGACCACAGGAAGTTAAGGGTAAATTAGAAATAGCCCTGGCCTTCAGGGAGCTAAACACAAATCACAAGTGATAAAACCATTTGGAAAGTTATTGGGGACATTTTGGCAGGTAAGAATTTAGCTCCTCCCAAGACAAGGTGATGTGTTGGTGGTGATGGTGGTGGTTTGTTTGTGATTTTTAATTCTTCTTAATTAGTATAAGGAAAAACATTTTTTGTAGATTTGAAAGACTCCAGTGATTTCACACTTCACTGAACTAAAAAATCACCAGGGGATCTTGTTTAAAACAAAATGCCTGGGTCTTACCCCCAGATATTCCAATTTTATTTCTTGAGTAGGGTTAGTGAATTTGAATCTTTGACAACCCACCCCAGACAACCCCAGGCATTCAGATAAATTTCAAGTGACTCAGTTAGCCCTCAAAATGTTTTCCAACAAAGTATCCCTTACTTATGGGCCTTGCACATGTAGTCATAATGATTCTTTGGAACCTGATTCATAGAAGAAATTGAGAAGTACTCCCAATGCTTGGACTTCTCATAATGTGGGTAATCTTCATGAATCCCGCTTTGTTCAAATAAATTGTTTTCTTAAAGCATGTGCTATTTGCCTCGATCATAGAAATGAACATATTCTTCCCTGTTTTATGGTCTGGATCTCTCCATCTGCCTCACTTGATGGTAAGCTACCAAAGTCATGGGCTTCATAGTTAACAATCTCTCCCATGCCCTGCCTTGCACATAAGAGGTTTACAACAAATACTCATTTTACTGAATTAAGGACAGGATTTTGAAAATTAGAAATGTGTATGCTTTTGTATTCCAAGAACTGCTTCAAATTGCCTTACGATGATTCTCCTCTACTGGGCAGTAGAGTAAGCAGAAAGCTCTAGGAAACGTTCTTTCTATCCTCCAAAGAAGCACATAGAAAATATTATTTTAAAGGGCTGCTCTCCATGTTCCAGACCTCCCTTGGGCCCACATCAACCACAAACTCTTGCTTTTGTGAATGTCTTTATGCTAAATTCATGCAGAATGGATACTTAACTTATATTGTAATAAACTATTTTCTCATGTAACACTTTGATCCAAATAGAAAATTTTGACTGAAGTGAAACCATAGTATAGTGTTTTATTAAGGTTTCTGTGCAGGTCTTGTGTGATTAGTTATGAGTATTAAACACACACAGAGAGACACACCAGAAACAACATCTGCAAAAATGTCCATGTACCTCATTCCATTTTCCTACTCAAAAATGTAGAAGAAAATTAGAAAATTAGTTAAATGAAAACATACAACAGTGAATGTGTCTGCTGGGAACACTTCCTTGTGTTTTACATTATCACAGCTAAACATTAAGTCAGACCCTTAACTTGATTTTAATGTATTTAAGCAATAACCATCAAGGCACAGAGTACTTTCTGGGAATTAATGAGCAGCAAGAAGAGTTGATGGCCCAAAGTCAAACCAAGGACCGTTAACCCCAGCTGGCTATTAATTCTACAGGAAATGCCTGGCACTGAGGTTGGTATTGCTATTTATAAGCTTTTATATATGAAGAAAAGAAATACATATATGCCCCTGCTGTGCCTTCATTTCATAGAGTGCTGTGGGAAGGCAAGGAGCTGAATCACACTGTTGTTGCTGCATCAGGTCTTTTATGCTAAATTAAAAGTAATTATCAAAATGAAGTATTTGGTCCACAACCAAAGACATACGTAAGAGCCCCCACACTACCCTCCTCTTCCTCATTCCCACCACTGGTAAATTAAAGGGAAATAATAATGGCAGCACCTTCCCAGGACATTTTTTAATGAGGTCTAACACACATGCAGTAAAGTGCATAAATCTTAAGCGTACAGCTTGATATAATTTTGAGGCATGTGCTCACCTGCATTACAACTCAGATCAAGGTTTAGAACATTTCCAAAACCCCTGAAGCCTTCCTCATTCTCTCTCCCATGCAGTATCCCAACAAAGGTAATCACAATTCTGTCCTCAATTCACAGAGTGATCTTGCCTTTTCCTAAATGTCATGTAAGTGAAATCATACAGCATATACTCTTTTAGTGTCTAGTTCTTTCCCTAACTCAGCCTTATGTCTGTGACTTTCATATATGTTGCTACATGTCACTCTTTTCTCTTTGCTGCTTTGGGGTAACTTTTAAATACACTAAAGTTAAAAAATGAAAACAGAAAAGTTTTTTTTCTTTTTCTGATCTATAAGAAGTTTTCATGCCTCAAAGTTTGAGTGTCCAGATTCTGTGTGCCCTGAGAAAGTAATACCTATTTACAAGTCCTGGCACACTAAAGGTGAACAGCACTGTGTTTAGGACATAATAAATCCCACCTGTGATAAGGCAACTGCTTTACAAGGTTGTTCTGATGACAGGGTAATCAGAATTGTGTATAAACAAACATTCATTAAAATGTAGCTGAGACACCTCTCTAACCTCTCACCCCCTACCCCATTATGAAAAATATTGTTATAAAATGCCCGTTATGCACTAGTTTTTTTTTTTTTATCACTTTCATCCTCACACTTTCTTTTTTAAAAAGATTTTATTTGTTTTATTTTTAGACAGAGGGAAAGGGAGGGAGAAAGAGAGGGAGAGAAACATCAATGTGTGGTTGCCTCTTGCATACCTCCTACTGGGAACTTGGCCCACAATCCAGGCATGTTCCCTAACTGGGAATCATACTGGTGACCCATTGGTTCTTAGGCCGGTGCTCAATCCACTGAGCCACACCAGCCAAGGCTCACGCTTACACTTACTAAATGTAGGTATTGTTTTATCCAGTTTACAGATGGAGAAACTGAGGAATATTAGCTAATTTGCCCAATGTCATAATACTGAGTATCAGTGTTAGGACTCATAACCTATCTGACTCCAAATTTCAAGCCTTTTCATTACACACGCATCCAGGTAAGAAGGGTGGGTCAGAGGAAGTCAGTGACTGGAGAAAAAAAGGAAGGAAGGAGGATTTTCACTCAGATTCTAACATGCAGCTCTATGCTTATGGGGGACACCTAAGCCTTGAGTCCCTGGAATATTTAAATGGGTTTTTAGTGAAACTTTGCTATAGTATGCATTTACCTTTGTGGAGTATGTCTTAAGCATCCTTTCCATACTCTTGTAATATTGACACTTAACATTTATTGACCACTTACTATGTGCCAAACACTATTCTAATGCTTTATATGCATTATTTCATTTAATCTTCATAAATACCCTATGAGAAGATACTATTGATACAGCCATTTTTACAGATGAGAAAATTGAGGTACAAAGAGGTTAAGTAGTTTCCTTAAGGTCACACAGCTGGAAGGGAGGAGTCTGGATCCTAATTCCAATCTGAGGATTCAAATCCCAGATGGTTGGAATCCATGACCTGTTCTTGTAAGTACTAAGTCATACTGCCTAGAGCTAGACTAGTGTGCCCTGTGCCCTTCTGTAAGCAAATTGGCCCTTTTCCTAAATTTTCACCATCCATGCATTCAGTTCCAAATTCCTAAAATATGCACTGTCCCTAGAAAGCCAACTCGGCTTCCGCAGAGCAATGATGGAATTTGAAACTGTTGATTTGGGACTGTTAACTGTAGTAGCCTGGTGCCCGACTAATTTTATTCTGTATGCATGGGAAATCTTGGATCTCCATGAAATTCCCCAAGTTAAGCACTCCCATTAAGGCAGGTGAGTTACTTTTGCTTTTTCCTTCATTAGAGTGAAGGGCCCTTTCCACTGTCAGTTTCCCCTACCTTGCTACCTTACCCCTGCCTGGGCAGTGCTATAACTTGAGATTTTTCTACCTACTTCTTTCCTGTCGAAGCTGCAGGGGAGCACTTTCTATTTCCTGTGTGAGAATTGTAAGCCTTATGTTATTCATTTCTTACTGGCTAGGAAGCTGTGATCCAGCAGAGGAGATAAATGTGGAGCAGAACAATGCATATCTAAGGTCACAACCTAGGTTGATAACCTTGCGGTGAATGTGGCTCCAGTTATCTAGTAAACAGTTGCGCAGAGTATTTGCATTTGTTATCTAGCAGATTTGTCATTTTGTAACCATTAGTCTTTCTGTATGTTTAGTTGTTCTAATCTAGAATCAAGTGGTCCTGAATATCAGAGGGCACTTGGAGTTCATAAGTTGATTCAATTCATGTATTTTATAGATGAGAACACTGGGGCCAGGGAGGTTGCCAGGGAGCCTTCTCCAAGGTCAAATGGCTAGAAAGGAATGGAGTATAGAACATAATGCAGGTCTCCTTACTGCCAATACAGGCTCTTTTCACCACATTACCTGCATTCTCACCACATGTTCGTAGACCCATGCAGTGCCCTTCACACTTAAAAGACTAGAAGAGCTAAGAAGGCTATCTCTTTTTGCTTTTCCCATTCTCCTTTCATTCACTAGATTAAAGGTAGGACTTTGATAGGAAGATTAAGTGGATTCTAACAGCTGGAAGGGCTTTTGGCCTTTGGTGGTATTTTTCTGGGGTTTTAAAGAGTCTGGGGGAAATTTTTGCATGGAACTACATTCAGTACTGTGGATTACTCTCTGCTTTGCATATGTGTTTAGTTTCACAGGGTTGAGGGTACCAGGACAAGGGTTTGCATGAGACTCAAAGGTAAAAGGTAAAAGGTAAAGAGCCCTGGTTGATGTGCCTCAGTGGGTTGGGTGTTGTCCGGGAAGCTGGTGTCGCTGGTTTGATTCCTGGTCAGGGCACATGCCCAGGTTGCAAGCCAGGCCCCCAGTTGGGGGTGTGCGAAAAGCAAGTGATTGATGTTTCTCCCCCTCTCTTCTCTCTCTAAAAATAAATAAATAAAATATTTTTTTTTAAAGGTAAAAGATACAGCAACCTCACATACTCTGAATTTTTCCAAGGCAGTCTTGATTTTTATTTTTGGCTAATTGTTAACCAAGTGTAAGATGGAGAGTTTTCTAAGCAAACTAGAAATAGAAGGAAACTTCTGCAACTTAATGAAGAACATCTATGACATACCTACAGCTAATATCATGGTTAATGGTGAAATACTCAACACTTTCCTCCTAAGGTTAGGAACAAGGGAAACATACCTATTCTTATCACTTTGATTCAACATTGTTTAAAAATCCGTACCCAATGAAATAAGGAGAGAAAAAAGGCATAAAAATTAGATAGGAAAAATAAAACTGCCATTATTTACAGATGAGATGATTCTTTACACAGAAAACTTTAAGGAATCTAAGGCCCTGGCCGGGTAGCTGGCTTGGTTAGACCATCGTCCCTGTGTGCCAAAGTTGTGAGTAACATCCCCAGTCACAGCACATACAAGGAGCAACCAATGCGTATATCAATAAGTGAAACAACAAATCAATGTTTTTCTCTCTCTCTCTAATGAATACATAAAAATAATTAAAAAGAACAAAACAGAAAACCCCACTAAGGAATCTACAAAAAAAATCTAATAGAATAAGTAAGTTTGGCAAGAATGTAGGGTACTAAGTCAATATACAAAAATAAATTGTACTACATAAATGAAATTAAATAATATCATGACAATGTAGTGATATTATTCATTAATTTTGCTTTTAGAAATAAATCTAAGTCTATGAATGCTACATACCGCCAACTTAATATTCTATAAATTTCAACAATTTCACTAATAAAATAGCTGCTCCAACCCACTGATTTCCTATCTATTCCATGTTTCTAATTGCACTTTTGTTATCTATCAAATGCCTTTAACTAACCACACATTTTACATCTTTCTTGTAGAAAGTGGAATAAATTTATTCAGTAATAATATATTTTACTTCATTGAACATTTAAAACTACATTTTGTCATTTAAACAATTATTTTAAAATTATGTTATTTGGAAAAATAGAGTGCATTAAATTCTCAAATAGCCAAAAGTTGGCACTTCAAACAATTACTTCTACTCATTTTGATGACTAGGTTATTCAAGTGGAGCTAAAAAATAGGTAAATGATATTAGAATAAATTTTCTATTTCCTGATAGATATGGAAGCAAATGAAACAACATATTAGGGAGTTGAACTGAAAGTAGAGACCTTGTAAGAAACTAGAAATAAGACAACATTTTCCTGCAATGTGATAGTAAGATCTGCTTCTCAAAAGCTGGACAAGCATGAAGTATACTTTCCCAAAGTAAAAAATAAATAAATAAGTAAATCTTGTTTATTTAGGCAGAGACCTGCCTAAAGTGAAAATTGCATCACTAAACAAAAGTGTCAGTCTCCTAATTTTTGTGTAGATACAATAAAAATATAAATCTAGTGTAGGACCATTTGATATGACACTTTCAGAGAAATCTAGAAAGATTTAGTAAACCTAATTAGACCAAAATGTGGGGAAGCATGCACAGAGTGGATTTATGAGTTACAGTATTTTGCCATGTGCAATGCACACCCATGTTTTTGTGTGCATTATACATGGGATTATTTACCCATTATTATACCCATTGGTATATAATCATTATACTCATGTATAGTGTGAAACCTTATTTTTCCCTCAAAAATTTGACCAAAAAAGTACACATTATACATGGAAAAATATGTACATTTTTGGCTTCTTTTTAGTCTTAAATTCAGAAGACCTCGCCCCTCCCTTCACCCCTGACCCAGGACTTGCAAGGACAAAAGAAACATAGGACAAAATCTGTACATCTGAAATAGCGGAGGGAGGACTTTTCTACTCTCCAGAGTTACCGGTATATAAAACATGCAATACCTATAGGTTTGACCTGATTATAGCAATGTGTTCTAACTGAGATTTCTTTTAAAAGACACTCAGAATTTTAAGAGGAAAGGGATATTAAAAGTCTGTCTAAATTACTGACAGCAATATAGCTGTTATATAAGAAAGAGAATGTCTCTTTTTTTGGAAATACACTCTGAAGGATTTAGGAATAAAAAGGACATGAGATCATCAACTTACTATAAAATGGTTCAGAAAAAATACATGCCTGTTCACATTCACGCACACTCACATACAAACACGCAGAAATGATTGTAAAGCAAATGGGGCAAAGTGTAAACTATTAGTGAATCTGGGTGCAGGTTATATGAGAGATCTTTAAGTTTGAAACTATATAAAATTTTTTAAATTCAAAAACATTTCTGTCTAAATCATATATCTTTTATAGTCGCTTATGTAAAGTACCTGTAAAAAATGCATTGTGGTGTTTTCTCGCTTGAACTGGAACTCTACATTTGAGGTTTCAAGTGATTTTTCTAATATAAAACCACCACCTATTACGTCTTCACAAAGAACCCATTGTACTCACTAGAGCACCAAGCAAAGTTCATCTCTTTAATTAAACAAAATTGAACAAGCATTTTATCAGAAATAATTCTGGAGTTGCCTGTTGATATGGCCAAATGGCCCCAGGAAAAATTGTTGCGTCTCTAAGCTAGAAAGAAATGAGAAGAATGGATGAGGTAGAACATTCCTGTTTAAATAAGTTTTGTTAGAGGATAAATCTTTAATTTTATCAATATTTTAAAGGTGATAGAGTAGAAGGAAGTCTAAAAAGGGTTAAGGTAAAGGCTGAAAGATAAGAACACATAGAAGCCAGCCCTGAATCTTAGCTTCTGGATTTAAAAGAAGAAACTTTTTTTTTTAATGTGGTGTAGTGAATGAAGGAAGTGGCACTCAAAATAATTCTTGTTACATAAAAATGGCAAAACACAGGGTAAAAGAATATGTCTGCTAAACCTGGTGAGAAAATGAGCCCGAAGACTGGTACATTGTCTTTAGAAAAAAGCAGAGGAAAATTGCTCGTAATTTGCTTGAATTGTAATCTTAAACTCAGTACAGCTTAATTTCGTTCTTCGATGAAATGTGTTTATTCTTGTTGCTATTTTCTTTAAAAGATGTGATCATTTATCAAATTATAGTTTCACAGAGTGAAAAAAGAACATTAAAATAGGCACATTTCTCACTAAAAACTGTATGGCTTTCTGTGGTCTAACCTCAAAAGTCACATGTCAGCTTTTCTACATTGTGTTGGTCAAAGCAATCCCAAAGGGAACCCAGAGTAGGAGATATAAACCCTACATCTTAAAGGGAGATCTGTCAAAGAATTACGGACCTTGCTCTACACCTGAAATTAATAGAAAATATTGAATGTAAACTGTAATTGAAAAAATAATAGTTAAACTAAAAAAGATTAAATGTGATTATAATCTTAAAATTGTATCGGCTCACAACTTTTTGTTCTTAAAGGATATCAGATCGTGTAGGTTAAAGTAATATTCTGTTGTCAAGCTACTAAAAGAAAATAGGTGCTAAAACTTAGCTTTGTAAATAAAAATTTCACAAGAACTAAAACAATGGCCTTCATGCTTCAAAAATGTCAAAGTCACGAATAACAAACGTTATTCATGAAATGTTTGGATTAGAGGAGATTAAAGGGATATGACAGCTAATTGCAACTGGAACATTAAAAATAGCTATAGAGACATTATTGTGAAAATTAGCAAACTGCGAATATGGATTCTGTATAAGAGCACTGCATAATGTTAAATTTTCTGATTTGGATAATTACTCTGGTTTTGTAAGAAAATACCCCTGTTACTAGGAAATAAACACTGAAATATTTGGGGATTAAAAAAAAGAATTCGTGATTATTTTTTACAATTGCCACACCGCCTGATTGACACTTGTGCCTCTGCTTCCTTTCCGCCTGCTGTGTCTGCAAGTCTCCACCCATTCAGATTTCTACGAAGGTGAGTTCATTGTTATTTCCCACGGACATTCCTCAGTTAGCCATTAAATTAGTTTTGAACTTAGTGGTGGCTTAAAACAATACAAACTTAAATTCTGGAGATCAAAAACCCAAAATGGGTGTTAGTGAACTAAAGTCAAGAAGTCAAGGCGTCCACTGGTAAAACTGTTTTCCTTCTGAAGCCTCTAGGAGAGAATACATTGCCTTGCGTTTCTAATGGTCGCCCCTATATTCCTTGTTTTGTCATTCCTTCCTTATCAACAAGGACGGCAGCAGTTTGTGTTCAAACATGCCCCCCGGCCCAGGCCCCTGCCCCCTTGCCATCTGCTTCCCACCTGGATAGTCCAAGATAATCTCATCCCCTCTCAACTCAAGCCTTAATTTATTTGCATCTACAAAGTTCCTTTTGCCATGTAAACTAATACATTCACAGGTTCTCAGGATTAGAATGTTTAGAATGTGAACACCTTTAAGGGGTTGCTTTAGGGGGTTGTTAATCTACCTACCACAGCCCTGTTTCCGGAAGCCATCAATACCTTGCCTTTAGAGCCCTGAGGCTATCATGTACTGCCTTGTAATGTGAATCACAATTTTCAGCCACAGAGAAACTGTTAAAGAAACAAGATGCAATATCTCTTTCTTTTAGCTTTTGAATTTGTTATTAAAAGTTGGATGTTGCCCTTGGTGGGTATCTCAGGGGTTAGAGCGTTGTCCCCATATGCCAAAGTGGTGGGTTTGATCCCGCGGGCAGGGCACATACAAGAATCAAACAATGAATGCGTAATTAAGTGGAACAACAAATCTTTGTTTCTCTTGCTCCCTTCCTCTCTCTCTAAAATCAATAAATAAAAATTTTTAAAAGTTGGATATTATCATCCATCCCATGACTATCCACTTAATCTTGCCTTTGGAATAGCTTGGTATTACTGCTAATTGTTAGGCTTTTGAGAAAGATTCCTGATCTGAGTTTCTAATTCTTCACAGCAAAATTCTATGAAAATTATTTTTTCCAGACTTTAACCCAGTGTCTGTCGCACAGTGTAAATTTTCAAATAAAGTGTGTTGAATAAATTGAATCTCTGTATTGCTGATGAAAATATTGGGTCTGAATTTCTCTTCATTAGGTGGTACCTTTAAGTTGCAAATAATAATAATCCATAAAATGTTTTCTGGAGAGAGTGTTTGCTTTCTGAGCAATGTCATTTATCATTTGGTTAATGAAGTCATTGGATGCTGTTTGTTATGCTTCCAATTGTTAAAAATAAAAGAGATTTCTAGACAACTGGCAGCAATTTGACACTGACCTCCTTCTGAAGTAAGATTTTTTTATACTTCTGTATCACAAATCATAAAACTCATCATATATAAATGGATTTTTCTTAATAGTATGCTTATTAAAATATGTAAATGTCTCAGCTAATTACAAGGGAGTTCTGATGTTTACTTTCAATTTCTCCTGACTGAAGCTCTTGGCCAGATCTTGTTAAAGTAAATACCCCTATCCTGATTTTGTCTGCATTTTCATCTTTTTTTCCACTGACTGAACATGGCAGTCAATTCCTGTCTCAACCCAAGCTGAGCCATGTTGCACTAGTCACATTTTTATATTCAGACTGATAGGTGAATTGTGAGAAATTTTTGTTTTCAATCTGCTAGCACTCAGAGTTAAGGAATTTACATAATAATGTCTATAATACTGTTTGTTCTATAGTTATTTCCACTTGTTAATTAACAGATACATGCAAAAGTGAAAACTTAAGGAGGATGGCTCCACATTAATTTTCCCTTCTGAAAAATTATGCCCATCCCCTGACTGCATCGAAGGGTTTCATACATCAAACTCATGTTTAGCGCAACCAAATAATGTTTAGGCTGAGTTCTCCCTGATAAATGACCAACTCAAAACTAGGAATCCTCATAATTTATGCAGATTCCCCATGTCAAAGTTGCCATCTTATGTTGGTCTATGAGTGGTGATAAAAGTTACCTTTCCTGAATACTGAATTTCTAACTGGTCAGGCAACTGTCCATGCCCAGTGGGGTTCCCCGGGGCTAAAACAACAGTGTGAAATTTCTCATTTGAAATGAGGAGATGCAAAAATGGGACTCTTTAACAGAGAGCCAAGAACCTGCTGGAAAGCTAAAGCCTAAGAAACTAGAAAAGTCCAAAGGGTGCCCTGAATGTCAGTGCTAGAAGAAGGTATAAGTAAAATATCAGGAATCTAAAAAACAGACAGGAAAAAATAGAAATGGGTGGAAAATAATAAATGGGGAATACAGTGAAGCAAAGACTTAGAACAGCGTCTACTGGTCCATAGCTTTCTTTTACATGCTGTTAAGTGCCATGCACATTATGGAGTTTGGGGAGTTGTTCAACATTCAGGTTTACCCCCCATTTACCTTTCCATAGCCATTCTTTAGCTTTCCTACCCTGATTTGAACCCCTTTAGATTTTATCATCTAGTTTCCCTTAACTGTCTGGCTCCCAATGGGTTTGGCCAATGGAGGACAACAGAAAGAGATCTGAGAGTAGGAGAAGAGAGAGACCAGAGCATTTATTCGCCCTAATCCCCACCTTGCCAAGTTGCAGATTGGCAGTGGCTGAGTTCTATTGGAGCCCTTGGCTTTTGCCTAGTGGCTCTTTCCAACAGCTACAAATGTCACAGGGTTCCTACAATTTCTATCTCCCACTGTCCCCTCAGGCCTAAGAGTAGTAGCTTCCCACCCTTACATGTTCCAAAGTGCTACACATCTATTGTTGGTTTTCATTCCCCTGCCTTCACCTTTGGAAATATTCCCTTTATTGTTTTTTCCCCCAGAATTCCATTTGGGTGTGCCTTCCATTTCCTGTTGCTAAAACCCCATAGTTAGTGAAATGAATTATTTACTACAGTTGGCAAAAATTATAAACATTTCTCAGTGGTGTTGCTATTTGTTATGTAAGCACATATTCTGTGTTTTGTGACTTGTGATTCAGGAAGAAAATGCTTTGTTCCTGCCTTTTAGTGGCTTATGGTCTGCCAAGATGAGAAGACTTGAGCACACCATGAAGGAATTGCTATAGTGCTAGTGAATACATGTAATGGGAGAATGGAAGAATTATCCAAGTTCATTTGGGATTTTCAGGAAATCACTGCTGGGTTGATGATTTATTATCTTCCCTTGGCTTTGTAAAGATGGAGATCTTTTTTTCTCCTTCACAGACATCTAAGCCTATTAGTCTTTGTTATATCTTTATAATATTAACACTTACTATATTAAGTCCATCTTGGGTCAGGTTCCGCAGAACAGAGACTGAGATGAGGATTCAGGTAGAGGCTATTTATGAAGGACGCACACTAAGGGAGAGGGGCAAGCAAGACAAGGAAGGGAAAGAAGCCAAGGGTGTGAGTTCAAGTGATAGTCCAGCCTCAGCCTAATTCCATAGGAAGTGCAGAGGTATAGTTGCACCCAAGAGTTTACTCCCCTGGTGACAAGGGATGGGGGAGTTGCCCTTAATTATTGCTTATGGGCTGCCCAGGGTAGGGGGTGGAGTGGGGAGGAACATAAGCCTCCCAGGCTCCCAGCAGGTCAAGTAAAGTGGATCTAGTCGCCCAAGGATAGGTTTCTGGACTGTTGCAAGTATAAGCAGTTAGGAGCAAAGCACACAGAAGCCATGGGATGAACATATAGAACCCATAAAAGAGAGTCTAGGGCATCGATCTGAGCAGAGCTCCAGCAGCATCTGCTAAAGAGCTCTTCTAGAAACACATCTGTTACTGATTAACATGAAGTTAAGCAAAATCCTAGGAAAAAACAACCAAGCACAACTTTCTTCCTATGCACATTGTTATGTTCTGGAGGCATTGAGAGAGATGAGTGATGCCTTGCATCTAAGGAGATTAATGGTATCCCAGGATGCCGAATTTTCAGTGCTAAATCCCAAATGGTCCTGTGTAACCTGGGATGGTTGGTGAACCAACCTACCTGTATTTGAAATGTCAGCGAAGAACTCTCAGGTTGTCTCATGGGAAAACTAACCCAAACAGAGTGAACTGTGAGTGCATAAAGGTTGCAAACTTCCCCGATGTAGCAATTTGTGGTTTCCAGAGCTGCATTGAGAGCAGGAGTCTAGAAACCTGGAAAGAAATTAAGTCTGAACAAGGCTGTGGAGACTGTAGAAGAGGATGGGGAAGGGTTTCAAGTTAAGACCTTGGTTCTCCAGGATAGGAGAAGTGCAAAGATTCTTTAGAGAGGCTTACAGTAGTGGGACTAGCTCAGGATCCAAGATTTTCTCCTAGATAAAATTCCAGAATAGTGCTTTTGTGCTCCTTATTCTCCAGGGAGGAAGGTAGGAAAAAGATGTTTGACATGAGTTTGAATTTTTTTTGTGTCATTGTGCATTCTATTGATGTGATAATAAATTTCCATTTAGCAATATTCTTGTTTAGTTTTGTTTCAAGTCTAATGTGAGTGATGATGAGTAATAACACTTCAAATTATATCAATTTTCAGTATGAGAAAATATACTATTTTCATGACATTTTTGTTTTTTAGAAAGGGAATCAAAAGATGATTCATGACTAAAGCTTTTAACTTATGTATGGGTTGAAAATTTTTCTAAAGAATGTTGTCATGATGATTTTACTTTGGATAAGCTGAAAATGTTTCAGAGTGAGAATTTTGAGTTATTGAATTAGAGATAAGTTTGTATGCAGGTGTCAGTTGTAATTGTAAGAATCTTTTGAATTTAATGATTCATGCTGCAACAAGGGTTCCTAATCCTAACTGTATATGAAAAATATTTAGGAAGCTTTAAAATAATTCCAATGTGGGGATCCCATTCCAAATCAATGAAACCTGAATTTCTGGGAATGGAGTCCATGCAGGCAGGCTTCATGTGCCAACGATGTGTGCAGTTTCATGGGGCCCTGTACTTACGAGGGCCATGCCTTGTATTTAATTCTGTGCTGTCTTGAAAGTATTAGTAGTCCAAGCATCAGTAATTTTTTTAAAGCTTCCTAAGTGATTTCAGTGTAAGAAGCACTGAATAAAGTACAGCAATAAAGAAGCCATAGTTCAGTTTGCTAGTAAATAGTGGACTCTCTCTTTCTGCTGATGAAACAACTTGGAGCCAAAGCCTCTCAAAAAGACCATGCTGGGCCTTTTCCAGAAGATGTTTATCCTCTGTCTACTTGCCCTCTCTCAATGGAGACTTGAAGAGGCCAAGTAGTATGAGCCTTGAGGGAAGCATCTACCAACACATCTCCTTCATCTAGCCCTAAGGCCCCGGGTTAGATAAACAGCAATGGGCACTGCCTTTTTTCAGTCCACTGCTCTTCAAATAAACAGGCTGAGAGGTAGGTTTACTTTGTACCTTCTGTGCAGGTGAGGTAAGAAGAGTAACCTTTAGGTTTTACTTTGAGTGAGGTACACAGTGAGGTCTTGAAACTGTGAGAGACCTCACTGTGAATAGAAGTGGTGAAACTCTAGAATAGAAGTGGTGAAAGCGCACATCCGCTCTTGTTCCTGATCTTAGCTGGAAAGCTTTTAGTTTTCGTCCATTGAGGATGATGTTGGCTGTTGGTTTCTTGTATATAGCCTTTATTATGTTGAGGTGTACCCTCTTCATTCCCACTTTGCTCAGTGTTTTTATCATAAATGGGTGCTGTACCTTATCAAATGCTTTTTCTGCATCTATTGATATGATCATGTGATTTTTGTCTTTCCTTTTGTTTATGTGATGTATTACATTTATCAATTTGTGAATATTGTACCTTCCTTGCATCTCTGAGATGAAACCCACTTGATCATGGTGTATGGTCTTTTTAATGTATTGCTGGATGTTGTTTGCCAGTATTTTGTTGAGGATTTTAGCATCTATATCATCAGCGATACTGGTCTGTAGTTTTCTTTCTTTGTTGTGCCTTTATCTTATTTTGGGATTAGGATGATGCTGGTATGGGCTCAATTTTTAAAAAATCTAATATAAAATTTGTTTTCATTCTATCGTAACATTTTGATTCAACTTGTAGCCTATAGCTGAACTACTCCTACACATTTTCATGAGGGAATAAATCCAGCCCTCAAACAGGTCCTTACTGTTTCAAACATTTTAAAAGTTTTTAGGATCTAGATATCAAGATCCAACAGTAGACGTACAGAGAATTATTCTAGCTTTCCTTTCTTCAAAGAATTGACACTTTACATTTTATTTATCCTGACACTTCTAACTAAAGAAGAGCTATATTCATCATATAGTCAAGTGGTGCAGACTTCTCTAAAAAGTATTTGGTTCTCCTTTACGGGTAATACACAAAAAGGGAGGATTTATGGTACTGACTGTGGTTTTACATTGGGGTCTGTCCCAGGTACTCATTTCAATATGACTTCCTTACTAGCAGTAGCAGCTCTAGTATTTCTGTTAAGGGGGGACATAGAGCCTGCATCTAATAGGAATTTGGAGATAAGGGCAGGCATAGAAAGTCAAGCTGGAACTTACTTGAAGTTATATTTGCATATTAAATATATTATTTTTGCTCAGCTTAGTTATTTTAGAGGAATGTCTGGAGAGAGATGAGAGCTGGTGAAGGTTATTAGAGGAGGTGAAAGCCTCCTGCTTATCCTCCTCACCATCCTTTAGGGGCACAAAATTTGCTGGACTTGGGGGAGTAAAGAGAATAAAGCTCCTCGCTGACCTTTCACTCCTTTATTACAATCTCAGGTCACAATTAGAGTAGGTCTAGGCTTTCTCCTACATAGAACTCTGAGATTTAGTTTGTTTTGGGCTTTTCTTTCCATCTTCTTCTCCTCCTCTCCTTTTCCCAATCTACTCAATCCTTCATCTAGTTCTTGCTAATCTCTCCTTCTCAATTCAACTTGGAAAATATGTATGGAAGGTATTCTATTAGCTCAGCATTTGGCTAGGCAATCAGGGATATAACAATAAAATGATAAATGTATAAGTTGGGAAATGACACAAGTTCAGACTCAGAAATCTTCCAGGTTTATTTACATTTTAATATGCCACTACCAAAGACCGAAAGCTTTCACACAAAAGGAGGAAGCTATTTTAATCCAACAACTGGAGGTGAAATTGAATTAGTAGGGCATGTTGTATGGTTGGGGGGTACAGTGTGTGCAGAGAACTCCATCCTACACCTTTTAAAGCACTATACCACCTAGGTATCACACAATCTCAAAAAAGAAAAATCTCCAAGATTCTTTGAATATGTTAAGATTTTGTGCCTCTATGATTTGCATTTGTAGGTGAGTCCCATCTTGGAGGAGCCATTACATTAAGTAAATTCTCAAGATTTCCTCCAGTTCTTGGATGATTCTACCCTACTGTTGTCCTTCATGTACAGAGATGACTCTTCTTATCATTCTTACACATTCTACACTTAAACATTTACTCTGTGCTGGGTGGAGTTGATTCTCTGAAGTTTCTTAGGGCTCTTGTAACAAAGTGCCACAAACTAGATGGCAGAAAGTAACAGAAATTTATTGTTTCACAGTGCTGAAAGCTAGAAATCCAAAATCAAGGTGTTGGTAAGGCTTTTGGAGAAAGCCCTTTCTTGCCTCTTCTATCTTCTGGTAGTTCCAGGTGTTCTTTGACTTGTGGCAGCATAACTCCAACCTCTGTCTCCCTCTTCACATGGCCAACTTCCCTCTGTCTGTGCCTCTACTTCTCTTTCAGCAAAAACACCAGTCATATTGGATAAAAAGCCCACCCTACTTAGTATGACTTCATCTTAATTACATTAGTAAAGATTTCAATTCCAAATAAGGTCACATTTACAGGTACCATGGGTTAGGACTTCAACATACCTTTTTGAGGCACACAATTCCAGCCACAATATATGGTGACCAACATAGTTTGTCTATATTTAGTCATAAAGCTTTGATTGGCAGCCATGAAACAGAATAAAATAAAAAAGGTCCATGAGGGAGGAAACCATGAATAACCTGATGAGTTTATCAGTTGTGCTAGTCAGTCATACATGCATTTACCCTATCACACTGGCTTTAGTCTTTCCTCCCTCCCTCCCTTCTTCCTTCCTTCCTTCCTTCCTTCCTTCCTTCCTTCCTTCCTTCCTTCCTTCCTTCCTTCCTTCCTTCCTTCGTTTTTTTTTTCTTTCTTTCTTTCTTTCTTTCTTTCTTTCTTTCTTTCTTTCCTCCCTTCTTTCTTTCTTTCTTTCTTTCTTTCTTCCTTCCTTCCTTCCTTCCTTCCTTCCTTCCTTCCTTCCTTCCTTCCTTCTTTCTTTCTTTCTTTCTTTCTTTCTTATTTTTTTTTATCATTGAATGATATGGTTCATCATTCAATGATAAAAAATGGCTAAATATTTAGTAGTGGAAATTTGTGGGAAGATATGGATCAGAAAAAGGTACTTTCCTGTGAGTAAGGTAAATATTGAGGTATTCATCAGTTTATCACATACCCAAAAACCTAAGAGAGAACTTACCAAGGGTTTTGTAACTGAAGGATCTATTACAAGTATTCAGGTTTAAATTTAGCTTTGAATTATACACACCCACCCACATACACACATATTTTTTAATAATTTAGCTTAGAGCATCAATATTTCACTCTGAGCATCATATGGATAGTATTGTCTTTATCAGTATTGTCTTGTGAGATAACTGGTGACATATTTCTTTTGCACAAGGAAACCAGTTAAAGTAACTGGCATTCTGCAAATTTGAATCAATGATGTTCACGAATTCCAATCAACCAAAATGAAGAAACTTAGTTCATGCTTTCTTATAGCTAAAGGAGGAAACTCTGGCAAAAGAGCTGTCTAGCCATCTCCCCTTCCCCCATAAATCATTTACAGGTCTGAAATTCTCAGTTTTCATAGGAAAGAAAGAAGACTATGCATTCCGTTCATGCTCATTGTGAGTTATAATACAGCCTGAAGAGTAAATGAATAAAAATTATTAAAATAAGTATGAGGAGACAATTTCTCAAGAGAGGAAAGCTAATGAAGTATAAAACTCTTTGTGCTGGGGTGAAGATCAGGATGGGAGATGCTGATAGCACTAAGCTGTTATAACAAATTCATGTTTTGTTTTAACCTCACTGTTTTGAGTTTGGACTGGTCATTGGGAACTCCTTTTCCATGGCTCTACCTGGGATGTTCACATCTGTCTTTAGCAACGTCAGACATTTCAAAACAACTTTTGAAAACAAATAGGTGACACAGAATTCCTTGGAGACAGCAGGAGTGTCTAGTTGCACTGAGTTATTTAAAGATCAGTGAAAAATTCTCAGTAGCACAGGAACCGAAAAAGGGAAATGTGAAATCTAATGGTGTTTGGTCATTGGAGCAAGGATTTACAGTGGTGAAAGAAAATACAGATAAAGTTATTTGGACTGTGCTTTTTATATATATATCTCAGCATAATTCAAGTTTAGAAAGGATCTCAATTGTGATTTTGTTGGCTTAGTTTTGACCTGAAAAAAACAGATTTGCTGATTTTGTTTCTTCTTTTTATTCAAATGGGACACGCCCTCTTGGTTTTGAGAAATCTGATTGTTATCCCTTAGAACCCTGCCTGATGAAGTACTCATTACAATTTTGATGTTTAATTATGCAGGATTCTTATCAAAGACCTCAAGGGAGACCTAACTTGAAGGACAAAGATGATTGTCAAGTGAGCTTTAGATTAAGGTCTGATTCTTTGGTGGATGTTCAATGAAAATAGTTTAGGCAAAGGTAGATTAAATAAGGTAGACATAAAGAAAGAAAATGTGCTTCTGGGAAATAAACAAGGCAAAGCAAACACATAGGGACTCACTGAAGATGCAGCCAATGAACAATTCATACCAATTTCTGATATTTAATTTAAGACCCCAAGGTCACTTAGTATCAACTCTGTTCTAACACCTACGTGCTGAATGAATCTGGTTGGCAATTGTTCTTGAGTTTGCCTTGGTTGTTTTCATGGACGTGTTTCTCTGCAGTCACACACACAAAAAAGGAAGAGTAAAATTGGATTTATAGGAAGTATTTACTTGGATTAATTAGATAATAAAAGCATTTTTCAAATTGCTAATTTACTAAGCAAAGTCACTGGAATGTTGAATTACTTTACTTTTATTATGATGATTGAAAGAGATAAATACAGACCCAGCCACAAAATCCAAAGCAAAGAGAAGAAGCAGTCATTCTTTGCATAATTACTGGTATTTGTCATCCTTGTCTTGAAAAAGGGATCATCAGTTTTTCTAAAGATTGTTTTCTTTGCTTCAGAGCCTCTTTTTCAGAATGCTGTTTATCTTCCACATAGTCCTCATTTACTCAGCAACAAATGCACTATGAATATACTTTTCATTAGCCAATTTAATGAATTTAATTCTGGTTTGAAATGTTAATTAAAAAGTGTACATTTCATTCTTATAAGGATGAAACATAAAAAACTCTTACTTCTTAAGTGTTAGATTAAATTACTAAAAGCAGAGTTGAAAAACAGCAGGGTTAATCAGTGTGAAATTTAGTATTATCAGCCTTGGGTTAATTGTGATAATCAATCATAATTAATTTTGCTATCTCTTTAAGAAAAAAAAGTCTCAAAAATCATGGCATCTATAACTTTATTTATATTAAAAAATGAGGCAACAGAAAGGAAGTTTGCCTCAAAGAGAAACACACTAAAGAGAAAGCTGTTACATCAGATATTCTATCACTAGAAAATGAATGAGAATTTTATTATTTCCTGGCTTAAAAAAAATCTATCCTTTGCCAGATATAAGAATGCTGCCAACATGGAAGAAACAGGATCCATTTTTCTATATAACCACATTTAATAATTTCCATGAAATTGACATCTTAGAATTATGGTCAAAGCCAAATGAAAACCTATGGGTTCCTAGCCCTAAATTCTGAGCCCGTTCTCTTAAGAAAGACCTAAAATACATTTTAAAACAAGCCCAATTAATATAATTACAAAGGGTTTAAATAACACAAACACACTGGATCTGTTTCTGTAAAACACGCTGTTCTGTTATTTATATTTTGCTATTTTTTAAAATCGGAAATGTGACCATATATATAAAGTAACTTTTTAAAAAAGAATGAGTCTGTTGTCTTCTGCAACATTACAATTCTAAAAAGCCCTTACAACTAATTAGCTTGGAAATCTTACATTCATTCCTCAGAATATTACTGCAGTTGTAACAAGGAAAGCAGCACATTCAGGTATTCAATATAACAGAAACAAGGCACAGGCAGCAACTTGTATCCCTTGGCAGTTGACATGCTAATTTCTTTGCCTCCCCTCTCTTGCTCACTCCACCCCGCTTCACCAACCACCTTCCCCCCAAGACACGAGGCACGGTTGGGGCCATGGAAGGTGCTTTTCGGGGAATGAAGAGAGGCCGGAAGAGGGAGGGCAGAGCACGCGATGCCCACACCCTTGGCCTCTGGATGTGTGGGGGCAGTACTCGCTGGTGGGGGAAGAGTGGAGCAGGTTAGGAGCTCCGGGTCGGGGTGGACCCCGCCCCACCGCCTGGGACTGGGGATCTGCTGCACTAGGCTCGAGGTCCGCAGCACCGCTGGGCGGGGGCAAGGATGGGCGGGCACGGGGGCGGAGCGCTGCGCGGGGCGGCGGGAAAGGGGCGGAGAGGACAGCTTAAGATCCGACGGGCTGAGGGACGGTGGCAGAACCTGCGGAGTAGGTAGGGAGTTCGCCCATAGAGAGGAAGGAGAGCGAGGACCGCGGCTGCCTGGGAGCGAGAAGACGCTTGGAGTCCTGGGGTCAGACCCACCAGCACCTCCTATAGCGAAGACCACGAAGCCGGCGGACGCATCGGCTGCAACGGCGACTCTGTGCTCAGGTGGGCACCCAGAGCGTGGCGTTCTCACCCACAACGAGCAGCGGGGGGCCGTATGCCTT
The DNA here is from genome assembly GCA_004026545.1 of Mormoops blainvillei. Lineage (NCBI taxonomy): Eukaryota > Metazoa > Chordata > Mammalia > Chiroptera > Mormoopidae > Mormoops > Mormoops blainvillei. Next base: position 21,002 of record PVJD01005229.1, read on the forward strand.
CCCGTCCTAGCCACAGAGCTCGGGAACGAGGGCTGGGCAGGTCTGGGAGCAGGAGGAAGGTGCAAGACCCCGTGGTACGCACGCTTGCGCTTCCGCGGTGTGGTAGGTAGGTAAGAGGTGTGGAAAAGCTGCATCCCTTGGGATTCTCTCCCTTGAGTCTCAATGTCCCACCCCACCCTTTCTAATGTGCTGAGCACCCGAGCGGCTTCGGATTACTGCGACCCTTCCCCCTGCCCGCAATCCCTGTGGTATATGCAGTTTGGCCCCTCTCTTCACAATCCACACCCAGTAAACATCAAGACGCCCCCTGCTCTGGGCCCCCTTGATTGTAGGAACCTTGGGAGAAGAGATAGTGGTAGCAGGACCAGCCGGAGCGTGTACGAGGAAGGCAGGAATTACTGGAGTATTGTCTGCTGGGGACCGTGCCTGAGTCCGCGCGCTCCCTTGCGCTTTCAGGGCCAGAGTGGGAGGGTGAGGGGGGTGGTGCGTGAAATGGGTTTGCCGAACTTATCTCCGAAGGCTGACTGTGCACATGCATTTGGCGCCTCGTTCAGTTTTGGACGAAGGCTTAATGGAGACACGTGGGAAAAAGGTTTGTCCCCCCGCCACCAAACCCTCTTGGGATGGCTCAGCGCGTGTTCGGGGTTGGGAAAAAAGAGTGAGTGTGTGTGAATGTCCGTCCTAGGGAGAAGAAGGAGGAAGGTGGCTAGAGGAGACTCGATTTTTCTTGGATTTTCTGCAATTCCTTAAACCAAACCAGTCTCTCAGGCGTTCAAGGAAATTCCTGGTAAGTGGGGACGGATCTCTGTTTTAGGTGGGGTAGCTGGCTTGGCGGGCATGCCTCTATGTGTAGCTTCTGGCTCACCTATGTGGGGGTGGGGGTGGGGATGGGGTGAGGGTTAGGTGGTGTGTGAGGTGGTGCATGAGTCTGGCTTAAAGTGCTGGAACCGGGGCACTTGTCTTGGGCAGACTGTGGGACTCGGAGGAGGTAAAAAGCTGTGCAGCGCAGCCTGTTTTTCTCAACTCTAGAATCTCAGTATCTGTCTCTGTTCTGTTTCTCTCCCTCATACACGCGGCACACACGCTGGTGTGATCTCCCTGTCTCTTTTTTTCTTTCCCTCGCCCTATCTCTCTTTCTCCCCTTTTCCCCTCTCTCGAGCCCACACACACACATTGGTTCGGTCTATTATTCTAAATTAACTTCAGATCTCTCTCCTCACCTCAATCTGTTTCTCTTTCTCAGCCTCTTTTATCTCAATCTTGTCTCTCATCTCTCTCTTTCAATCTCTCTGTCTCTCATTTCCCTCTCTCAATTTCTCAACCTCATGTTCTTCCACAATCTCATTTCTCTCAATCTTTCTCTTCTCTCTCAACCTCTTTCATGTGCGTACTTCATTTCGAGGCTGCTTTGACTCACTGATAGCTGGTTATGGATCTTTTTATTCATTGCTTGTTATGTTCATGGATTTTTATTGATCTGACCTTTTTTTTTAAAGAAAAAATACCTACCTGTTTTAAAATCTGTGGGGTGTCAGAAAGACCTTCCAGCACTCATTCACATTCAAACAGGAATAGGGAAGTGTGATGAAAATACCCCACCTGTTTTTTTTTTTTATATTGGACAAAGCTTTAGTTCATGTTAGAATTAATATTATTATTTTAAACGGACATTTTTACAGCCACCTGATACAGTAGCCTTTTCTTAGATCTGTTTTTCTCTCTTTGTGGTAATTTATGGAATTCTTGATTACCTGATTAACAAAGCGGTCAAATTATCTTCTAATTTTAACGGACAGGTCTTGAAATCTTTGTAGGATGGCATGCAGTTGGGTTCTGTGACTCCATCTCTTACTTTAATGAACTGATCAGAGTGGTATTGATCTGAGACTTATGTAAGCTTTGATTTCTAAATAATTTATCAAACAATTGTGGGAAAGGGACTCCTTACAAATTTTCCAACAGGAGAAAGAACACATTTCTTGGAGCAAATATTTTCTCACTCCCCCCCGCCCCCATTGTCCTTGTTAGATACCTAGAAAAGATGCATGGTTGAATAAGATGTGGTTTATTTCCTTTTTATGTCTACAGGTGGCAGTGTAGAAGCCAAAATGTGATCTAGAAGTGGTTTCTGAAAAATAGGAGTGCGTATACACAAGTAAGCAAGCACAAGAATCTGAAACCACAGGTATGTGAAAACAATTAGTCCACCTATCCAGCTTTATAATTATTGCATTACAATATCTTGAAATTTATAATATAGACTTATGAAGTGAAACATTTTGAGGTGTTCTCAAAGGAGAAAACAAGTACATTCTATTTCAGAGAATGTATTTAAATAAAAATACTGTATATCATTATTGCGTTATTTTTTGCTATTCTAAAAAAGAAGCATTGTTTTTCTATTGAGGCCAAATGGCTTTGTATTTAACCAGTTGTTGCTTAATACTTGTTTTCAAAAATACTTTTCTTGAAGCTGTATAAAACTTCCAGTTCTGAATAATTTCATTTGTGAAACTGTTAATTAACAAAGTCACCCTGTTGAGATAACATGCCAGTATCTGCTTTTTACAAAAACTGCATCTCACTGTTTACTTAACATCGCACTTATCAGAATACCAAAATAGCGATGTACTAGGTATTTTAAACCAGCCCTTCTGTTTTTAACCATCTTGTCACTTTTCTCCTCCTACCTTGTTGCTTTTCTAAGCCCAACATATAAGAAGCACCTTCATAATTTCCCCACTTGACTGAACTAACGATAGGTTTAATATAGGGATCAAAGACAATCATGGTCAGAAAGTTTTTCATTATGACACAATTCAAAAGAATTTGCCTTTGATTATCATTAAAATGAAATATTTTGCACATTAAGACCCATTCTCTTTTTTTTATTAAAGCATGGTTGACATACTATATTCTATAAGTTTCAGGTGTACAATGTAGCGATTAATGATTATATTCTTTAGATGTGATCACCAGAGTAAATCTAGTAACCATCCATTACTTTACAAAATTATTATGATAACATTAAGGCCCCCTTTCAATAACTGGGTAGCACACTGTATGAATGGTAGAAGAAGCCAGTAGGGGAAAATGTTCACCTTTGTGGAGTTTTATTTTCCTTCCTTAGAGTGCTGGGCTATGGCGCTTGCACAGGGAACTTATGATGTTGGCTGTAAAAGGGTCAGGCATCAAAATGGCTGTTGAAGGCAGTGAAGCTTTCTCTTTCCTCGTGGGGTGTATGCATTCATCACAGTGCCAGAATGTAGTGATACCTTGTAATTTTTGACATTCCGACGTTATTGCTGAGGAGATTTGTTTAGCAATAAACATGCCAATGAGGGTGTAAAACAAAATCATGTGCCATTCTTGAAGCTTGAAAGTATCTAATTGGACATTTACCCAGTTGAAAGCAAATTGGAAGCTCTGGAAGTGTAGACTCAGCTAAAGATGGAAAGGTTCTTACTGTAAAAATCCCATGGATATGAAGTGGCTTCAGGAAAGCTCATGAACATTTAGGAACATGTAAGTTCGCACTGCATAAGACTTAGATACATTATCTGACTCAGGAAACTGGGAAGTAGTTAATCAGCCCCTAATGTATCTAAAGAGGAATAAGGTCTAATCTTCTAAGTTAGAAAGGAAAAGAGCACAGTTGAGATTTTATTCCTTTGTTTAATTATAGCATTCTCATTGTAGAGGCATTAAACGCCTTAGAGATTTTTAGATATAACGTACATACAATAAAATACAAAATACATTAATCAAAATGTATTTTTTACATGTGTATACACCCGTGTGATTACCATCCAGGTAAAGATACAGAACATTTCCAGCACCCCAGAGGATTTCCTCCTTTTTATCTTTCTGGTCAGTTTTTATCCCATTTTCAACCTGCAGCTAACTAACCACATTATGAGTTTTTTTAAAAAAACTCCATCTGCTAGTTTTGTCTGCTGTTAAACTCCATAAGTAGTAAACGGAAGGGACTCTTGTGTATGTCTTCTTTCACATAACAAGACCTACAGGATTACATCCATGTTGTGTAGTGTACATTTGTAGTTTGTGCTGATCTATTGTTGAATAGTCATTCCATTGTCTGGATATATCAATTTGTTTACCCTCCTGTTAGATCTTTAAATTGTTTCAAGTGTGGCTAATGTGAATAAAATAGCTATCAACCATTCTTGCTATGTTTTTTGGTGCAGATTTCTCTTGGACATGTACCTAGGAGTGAAGTTGCAAGGTCATAGAGTAGGCTTATATTTAGCTTTAGTAGATGTTGCCACTTTTTCAAAGTGGTTGTACCAGCTGAAATTCCACAAGTAGTGTACAAGAATTCCAGTTGTTCTACATTTCCACTGACACATGGTTCTGTCGGTCTTTTTAATTAATTTCGGGGGTTGCATATTGGATCTTGTGGGTTTTTAAATTTAAAAAAATTTAATTGTGACAAAATATACAAAATATAGAATTTATCATCATAACCATTTTTTAAAATCTACAGTTAGTGGTATTAAGTACATTCACATTGTTGTATAACCATCACCACCACCCATCTCTTTACCTCTTGGAAAACTGAAATTGTACCCATTAAAAAATGAATCCCCATTCTTTTTTTCCCCAGGCCCTGGGAATCGCCATTCTACTTTCTGTCTCTGAATTTGACTACTTTTAAGTACCTCATACGAGTAGAGAACTGTAGACTATTCATTCTTTTATAACCAGTTTATTTCACTTAGTGTAATGTCTTTAATACTTATCTATGTTGTAGCATGTCTCAGAATTTCCTTTCTCTTTAATGCTGAATAATAGTCATTGTATGTGTATACCGCATTTTGTTTAAACATTTGTCTGTGGTGAACACTTGGATTGCTGTCACATTTTGCTGTTGTGAATAATTGCTGCCATTAACATGGGTGTGCAAAAATTTCTTCGGGACTCTGCTGTTAATTTTTTTGTATATACCCAGAAGTTGAATTGCTGGGTCATATGGTAATTCTATTTAAATTTTTTGTAGAACCACCATACAGTTCCAAAGCTACTGCACCATTTTACATTCTCAACAGTGTACAAGGGTTCCAGTTTTCTCACATTTATTTTGTTTTTTTTATAGTAACCATCCTAATGGATGTGAGGTGGTCCTTATGGTTTTAGTTTGTTTCTTCATAAGTAATATTGTTAAATGGTACTTCATAAACTTATTGGTATTTGGATATCTTTTCAAATTCCTGTTAAAATCTTGCCCATTTTCAAATTGGATTTTTAAAAAAATTTTCGTCAGGGTTTTTATTTTCTGCATATGAATATATGGTCAACTATATGTATTACAGATATTTCCCCAGTTTGACTTGCCTTTTCATGGTCTTCATGGTATCTTGATTTTTAATGAAGTCTAATTATCAATTTGTTTTTCTTTTATGGCTATTGCTTTCTGTGATCTATTTATAAAATCTTTGCCTACCTTTGGGTTATTTAAAAAAGACCTTTCTAGTTACTGAAAATATGTAAAGGCAATCTGTTTGGAAGAGGCAGTAAATTAACTATAAGCGTATTTCAAGTTAGAGCCCTAAGTATGAGTGTTGGGCATATTCTTTGCTGTAGCAGGTGCCAGAGGAGTTTGCAAAACATGTTTTTCAATTAGATACATGGACACAGATAGTCTTACTCAAGTGGCCCTTGTTGCAGTGTGTTCCCAATACCGACTATGTCCTCAGGGCCCCTCTAGAGTGGGCCTTAGGGAAAAGCCAGGTAATGACTAGACTAGAAGAAAGAATGTGGCAAAATGGATGGGTATCTGCTTTTCTTCAGTACAAAATCCGTATTTGCTGAATGATCCTTCCTCTCCCCTCCTCCATCTCTAAGGAGAGTTTGCTGCCATTTGGTGCTACTTCTTTCCTTTGCCTCTGAAATATCTGTCCCTTGGGATTATGCTATTTATTAGCTTTTTCTCTTCTCCATGTACATTGTTCTCCTAAATGCCCTGTGTTCACATTTGCTTTCATGTCTTGAGCTACCCCTCTCCCTGTGCCTTGTCCTAAAGACTCCTCCGGTCTTTATCTCCTGCTCCTACCCCATGTCCATCAACGTAACATTCAGATCTATATCTTTGCCTGCCTCCTGGACATCCCCCGCTGGATATTCCAATGGTGCCTTTATAAACACTTGTCCTCCTTATTTAGTATATTCACCATTAATCTAGGATTCCAAAGTAGAAATCTTGGCACTGTCCCCAATCCTCCCATACAACTTTATCATCCACACAGCTCATATTTAGTTGGTTATCAAGGCTGCTAGGTCTTTCTCCTATTCCTGAAACATCTTTCAAAGGCATCCTCTCTATATTTGCTACCTCGTAGCTGGGGTTTCCTTTAGAATTGTAGTCAAAATCTCTTGAATGATTCCCCTCATTATTGAACCCCCTCTAATCCTCCACTTGTCATCAGTTTCTTTTCCTAAAACATAGATTTAATCATGTTATTTCCTATTTAAAAATGCTTTGTAGCTCTCTACAGCCTACAAGAGGCATTAAAATCTTTTAGCATGATTTGTACTGTGACACCCTTTATTATTTGCCTTCAATCTGCTTTTCCTGTTGTATCGTCTGCCATTTTTCCCCATATTCCATCTGTTGTAAACTATTTTCCATTCCTAGAACAGTCTTTTCTTTCCTGTACCTGTGCATTCCTGCATCTGTGCTTTCTTGCATCTGTTCTTTTTGTACGTGTTGCCCATTCTTGTCCACTGGTGATGTAATATTTTTCTTTAAAAGTTAACTCATTTTTTGAGTGAGCCTTTCTATCTTCTAAACCTTCTTATTCATACTTCTTTTAGTGTAGTTAGATGAGATGACTCCGTAATTGCAGGCACTATCATGTATTAATATGTGTACCTCCAGTAACTACTGAGAGAACTACTTCAAGTACAGAAGACATTTATGTTCAGTGAATGAAAAAATCACGAAGAATCTATTCCTTACTATATCAGTTAGCTTTTGCTGCTTAACAAGCCACCACAATATTAGTTTGGTTAATGGCTTAAAACAACCAGCATTTAGTTAGCTCTTTATTCTGTGGGTTGGCAGTTTAGGCAGGACCCAGCTGGGCAGTTCTTTGGATCTGAGCAAGTTTTCTCCTGGGTGGGCTGGAGGTTGGCTCTTCTAGGATGGGCTTACCTCCTCTCCACATGGTTTCTATTGTAGCCTTTAACCAGGCTTGCTCACACCATGAGTGGCAGGGCTTTAACACAGAACGGAGGCATGCAAGACCTCTTGAGGCCTAGGCTTGAAACTGGCACAAAGGTTACTTCCTTTAAATTCTGTTAAAGCAAATCACAAAGCCACCCCTGATTTAGGAAGTGGGAAAATAGATTTTACCTCTTGAAAGGAAGAGCTACAGTCATGTTGTAAGGAGCATAGACAGAGAGAGGAGAATAATTGTAGCCATTTTTACAAGTAATCTGCTGTACTTAACTAGGCACAAGTATATATTAGGCCAGACTTGGTTCAGAGGGCTGATTCCACTTAGGTCACCAGCAGAGAAGACAGTTTTGATGCTCCTTAACTTCACTAAGATGAGCTCAACTAAGGTGGCCCCATGGTTCCTAGCATCCTTCTTTGTTTCCCCTTTCAAATCCTCTGTCATTACCTTTTAACTAAAGCATATTTAATACAGGCCCAGTTATTTTTTATTTTTTTGGCCTTAATGAAGTACCATTGGTTGCTCTATTGGAAAAGAAGAAACATCCCTTTCCTCTTCATTAGGAAAGCAGCTGTGAACACTCTTTGGTATTGGGGACCTTCTCATTAAGGAACATCCTTGAGTATTTGTCATTGATTTGCCTCTAGTATTTGATTTCAAAGACATTTGGGGGAAAATGTCAGGAAATGAAAAGAGATCTGATTGATCAGAGCTGATCACCTGTTCTTCACCATGTGTGAAAATTGAAGATACCATCCTACTGAGAAATAGTTTACACGCTCTTAATGTTTGTGAGTTTTCCAACTGTTCTAAACTTCAGACTAGAAACATTAATTTAAATATTTCTGATTTACTATTTAGAGGAGGAAGTATAGTTAAAATATACATGTAAGAGTTTAGTTGAAAAATACATTGAAATTGAAGTGTATACTAGTAAATACAATTAGTAAAACATTTTTTGAGTGACCTTAATTTTCCAGAGATAGTATAGTACCCATGGATAGGTTTTTTTCCAGAACTTTGTTTTGGTACACATCTGTATGTTTCAGTAGAACTGTTAGAAATAAAGAAAACGGGTATAAATTTTACCTCATTAGAGCCCATTTCTACTAATCTTAGAGATACAGATGAACTGCGAAGTGAGGAAAAAGTGTAAAAGAATAGGAGGCACTTCAAGTGCCCAAGACTCATGACGGCTTAATGATGTCATGTATTTTCCTTCTGCCTTGTGCCACTCCTAGATTGGCCACTGACACAGATGTGAAAAACTACAACCTGAGTAATTCTGTCAGAATAACGTGCTACTATGTATGGGTGAAAATAGAACTTTCACTTAATTAAAAAAAAGATTTTATTTATTTTTAGAGAGAGGGGAAAGGAAGTAGAGGGAGAGAAACATCAGTGTGTGGTTGCCTCTCGCGTGCCCCCTACTGGGGACCTGGCTTGCAACCCAGGCATGTGCCCTGATGACTGGGGAATTGAACTGGCGACGCTTTGGTTCGCAGACCAGCACTCAATCCACTGAGCCACACCAGCAAGGACTCACTGAATGTTAAAAAATCTTTAAATTTTTAAAGGTATGTTTTCCTTTTTATTTTTCAGAGAATGAAAGATTGAGCTCATATCTCACTATATACCCTATAGATAGATAAGTTTCTAATTGAATTTCTATTGCATTTGCTGTTTATTTAAAATGACAACATAAATTCAAATGACCGTAGGTCAATATTTTTGGAAGACCATGATAATTTTGAGTTTAAGAAATCAGTATTTTATCTCTTAGTAATTTATCAAATCAAAGAATTTTAACAGGTTAAAATAAGATACTAATTGAGATGGTATTTACAGATACTCTTGCTTTGTTTTTATAAAAGAACTAGTTTGGTATCACAGTCAATGGTGTATAATATTTTACATACTATATTCCCAACATGTTGCATAAGGTGAATTCTCCTTCCTAAGTTATAATTTACAGATATAAAAATACATAGTTTATATGTACTATACAATGTGGAGAGAGAGAACCCACACATCTTCCCATGTAAGGTTAAAATACTAACAAAAGCAATATGAAAATCATGAGTAAGCCTTTTTTGAAATGAGTTGATATTTATTGAAATAACCACATAGGGCAGTGACAAGTTAAGTATTTACATTGAAGAAGGTTGTGATTAGTGAACTGACTACTGAATTCAAGGTGGTGTATACCATTTTAGGAGCTTCCGGGGTCACACTGAATAGTGTTAATAGGTACACTGTCTGTTTCTATAGGGGCATTTAAGAGCATACACATTTAAGATGGACTAGATGGAAACACTCCTATTGTTTAAACACTGATCCTCACATTGAAAAATATTTAAAATGACTTGCCTGTTTTGTAAATGTTTTTATTCCTGATTAATGATGATGGCAAAAGAAATTTTTTACTGTTGGGCAATTGTCAGTGTTTTGGATTTTCTGAAGGGAACCTTGGGCACAGAGGTTGGGATTGGGGCTGCAGAAGCTGCTTTGCCTGTCCAGCTGTGTATGCAGGAGGATCTTGGACTTTGTTTGGACAATGAAAACAAAAATAAAACATGGTGGGTATCTGAGCAGGAAAATATAATGAAGGAATAAAATGAGTCTTAATGAATTTCCTAGGGAGGATAAGGTATTGCTGTTTTAGCTAATCATGATGCCTCAGATGTCTGCAAGAAAAAGAGCAGATGTTTTTCCTTAAAACATCTGTGGTGAGTAAAAAAACATGTGCATTGAGGGGACACCTTGTACCCTAGTGATGAAGAACCTATGCAGAGGACCAGCTGTTTTCTTTACCTTCATGGATGGCAATATGGGATCTTTTCCTTTAGCCACCATTATGTATGATGATAGTATCCATGTTCTTACCCATGTTATGGATAAATGCCTTGAGACTCACAGCAATAACCTGATTGCTGGGGCTTAACTGACAGTCCCTGGCCATGCCTTTTTCTGTGTCTTTGACACTTATTTCTGCTCTGTCTGTCAGCATCAGGTATAATCAGTGTGTGTGTGTGTGTGTGTGTGTGTGTGTGTCTGTAGGGGCTCTTTTATTGATGATACTAGGTTTCCATATCCACATGGTTAGAGTGAATGAGTACCTAGTGTGTTGTATTTTGCATCACTAGCAATGAATTTTCATCACTATATATAAAAATATATATTCATAAAAATCAAAATATTGCACCAGAAGTTATGACCTCGCATTGGATTTGACCTTAGACTGGCCTAAAAGTCAGGAGGCTGCTGTTCTTGTTTCCGGTTGGCTTCTAAATAACTATTGTGTCTGGGCACGCGGTTCTTACTACTCTGGGCTTTAGTTTTGTCATCTCTAACACAAAAGGTTGGACTATTAATTAATTATCTCTAAGGTCCCATCTGATTCTGAAGCTCCATCAGTCTTAATTCCATGGTTGTGATTTTTCTCCCCTGATTTCAGTAAACTCTATCATAAAACTGTTGGGATTAAAAAACTTTGATTGCTTACCACATGGAGTTACATTATTTTAAGGTTCATGATATTGGACCAGGGGCCAGGTGAAAACCAGGAGGCAATCATTCATAATAGTGTATTCAAAATTATGTTGTTGTGGAGTTTTTTTATACTTGATCAAGAGCAGAGTGACTACAACCCTACTAAAGAATATAAACTTTATTGTTGAGTTAAGGTGCCTGCCCTTAGTGTCCTCTTACTCAAAATCTCTCCAAGAATAGGAAGACTAAATAAGTATTGAACTAAATTTTGGAGCTGCTACATGATTTCCTAAGTGCTTTCTGTGTAAAAGTACTAAGCATTAGACATTCACAAGTCCAAGTGTGGTTTTCTTCTATTCACCCCGCTTTGGTCTGTTGAGCTTGAATTTGAAGGTTGATGTTTTTCACTGGTGTTGGAACATTTTCAGCCAATGCATCTTCAAATATTACTTTTACCATGTTGTTTCTTTCTAGCTCTCCAACTCTGGTTAGATGACCCTTTTATGTTTCTTACAATCTATTTTTTTCTTTTTCTTTTTGAGAATTAATATGAGTGTTTTCCATTAACCTTTACCTTCAAGTTACTAATCTTATGTTTTGCTATGTGTAGTCTGCTATTGAACCCATCCAATGAGTTTTAGATAGTGTATTTTTCTTAATTTCATATATTGTTTTGCTATGATGTCCATTAGATTTTTTTATATCTGTTCTAGTTCTCTTTGAAATTCTTCATTTCACCAATTTCCTCCTTTTTAAGCATTCTTTAACCAATTTTGTTATTTTAAATGTCTTTTTTACTGAATCCAATAATCTAGATCATCTGCAAGTCTGCATATATTGTCTTTTTCTCTTAAATGTGAGTACATTTTTGTAACTTTTTTCATGTCTAATTTTTTAAAATTTTATATCAGACACAGTGTATGAAAGAATTGTACTAGTTCTAGGTTACCTCTTAGAGAGGATTTACTCCTTTTTCTCTGTTAGGTAACTACAGTGAGGAGCTTATCATCTTCACTCTATCAGGAATTGAGCCAAGTGAAGGCCAGGTTACAGTTTTAGGATAACTCAGTCCAGCCGTGACTGTGCTCCTCAGGCATGGCTCTCCTGGGCTTTTGATTAAAAAACCTAGAAGATCATTGTCTTCTTAGTCCTGAAAAACTGTGGAGATAAATTTTGCCTTTTGGAGGTCTTCAGCTTAACTTCCTGCCCCTTAATTTCAAATTCTTGAGCCTGCATTGAGGAGTAAACTGGATATATACTTGGTAACACTGTGAAGCTGGAGAGTTTACTTTGCCTTTTAGAACCCTTCAGCCTAATATCTCGGCCTCCCTTACACAACTCCAAAACTGAACAAATGGGAGTCCGACGTGTCACATTAACCTCTTCATGCTCGCCAAAAATCTTGTTGATTTCTTTTCTGCAATGGAAATATTTTATCTTGGTAAGCCTCATCAACATAAGCCCTAAGTTTCCAAGTGTCCAAGGGAAGAAAATCAGTGATTATCTGCTCACCTCAGAAAGGCTTCCTTCCTTTAACACTGCAATTTCATAATATACTGCATTTTCATGTCCTCATCTATTCTCATGGAGTCTTCTTGTTTCAATATTAAACATCTTTCTGCTTCATGATAAAAGTCATTTTGGTGGTAAGCACCTGCTGACTCATTACAATATTTCCAAAGGAGGAAAATGGGAATACTTAAACAATATGGCCCTCTTCAAAATATTTTCATTGCATTCTTTTCATTTTTTAATTTTAATTAGTCTTGGAAACACTTTGTAGGTAGATGTTAATGGAGAAAGTTTCAGCTGGTTTAAAACTCTCAGGTGGATTACTTATTGGACACATTTACAAATCTTTTGTACTAAAATGAGACATGACTGTAATTACAAACCCTCCCAATTGTGAGAAGTATTTCCTTGAGAGAATTCTAGTACCATTAATAGGCAACATCAATATGGTTTGCACATGTTTAAAAAGAGAATGAGCCCCTTAAATTGTTGAAATTGGAACCATTTCATTAGTAAGGAGCAATTCTGTTAATTTTTATCAGAAGCTGTGTAAGACCTGGATAGTACCCAAGGGCTTGTGGGATCCCTGAGTTCTAGTGTGGGTTCTGCCTCCACAAGCCATTTGTCTCATGACAGGCCTCTTTTCTCATCCTGAGAGTGAAAACATCAAAATAGTTGAATTCTAATTCTTTCTTTCTCTTTCCTTTGGATTTTAATAATTCATCACTTGGAAATTAAGGCTGTACTTATATTTAAATAAACTATATTGCCAGGATCAATTAAAAAAATAAAATACACAATTTTTTGACTCATACATTTTCTGTTTGAGACACCAAATGGGAAATCTGAGGCACTGTGTGTTAGTGTCTAAGACACAATGTTTTTAAAATAGTGTTTTTGAGTCCTAAGTACATATACATGGATTCAAGTCCCAGGTTGGCCATTCATCTGCTTTGGAACATTGGGCATGTCATCAACCTATCAGCCTCAGTTTTCCAAACTAGAATATGAATAGAGTAGTAGAGTAGCTATGCCTATTTCACAGGACTGTTCTGAGGGTCAACTGAAAACATTAATGTGTGAAGGCTCTTTATAAACAAAGAGTTGTAAATAAAATCAATTATCATTAGGACTATAATGACACAGGCTTTGTCAGCAATAACCACCTGTTGTGGCTGTCACTATCAAAAATGAAATGTGACAACAGTCCAAGGGTATTTAATTTATATACATCCTGACTTTAATTCTCAGTTCACTTTTTTGGGGGGTGGGTGGGTGTGTAGGTAAGCTGACACTATATTTAAGATATAAGCACTTGAAGCCACTGAAATGTAGAGCTGGAAGGGACAGTGGGATTATTTTTAAGAAAACTTATAAAGATGCAGTTTAGGAAGTTAAACTGATTTTTGTAAGGCAACAGCTGCTTCAAGGTAAACCCACAACTAACATCAGTAACTCTACTTAGTTTAAACCCTGATTTGTGCAATTGCTTCTATAATTTTGGTTAAGCACTAAAGTAAACAACGATTTCATTTTTTAAGACAGTGTGATTCTCCATTTCTCTTCTCCCATCTTCCACTTATCTCCTACTTCACAGCCCTCACTCCCATTCTGGTGGTGTAACCTCTTACCCACCAGAGAAGATTGTCCTTCACTCCTCACCTAAAGCTGCCCCCTCCCTGCCCCAGCCAAATGTGCTCTTGATTCTGACACAGATTTATTCTAGCAGTTATCCTATTTGTGTCCTATATTATTTTTCTTTCCCATTCTTCTGGTTCTTGGCCTATGAAAGTGCCCAATTTTGCTGTAGAATTTTTTAAATTAATTAAATTATTTTTAGAGAGAGAGAAAGGGAGAGAAAAAAAACATTAATGTGAAAGGGAAACATCAATTGGTTGCTTCTCAGAGGTTCCCCAACCGAGGACTGAACCTGCAACCCAGGCCTGTGCCCTGGCTGGAAATTGAACCTGTGACCTTTCAGTCTGTGGGACAATGTCCAACTAACTGAACCACGCCAGTCAGGACTATAGAAATTTCTTTTCACTTCATCCTACGTACTGTTTCTTTTTTTACTTCGCTACTGGAAAGAGAAATTGATAAGTTAAGTCACTGCTTTCTCAGCCTCCATTCTTTTTCTTCATTGTTTTTTATTGTGGTAAAATACACATAACCTAAGTATTAACATATTAACTTATTATGTGCGCAGTCCAGTAGTATTAAATACATTCACATGGTTGTACAACCACCACCACCATCCATCTCCAGAATGTTTTCATCTTGCAGACCATTAAACAAGGACTCCTCATAACCCCTCCTCTGAGCTCTTGGCAACCATAACTATATCTTTTTTTGTTATTAGCTGTGGTGAAAGAAAGGTACTTTTTGAATGCTCATGAGTCAGGTGCTTTAGATAATTACCATTTTTAATGTGCTAAATAACACAGGAAGTAGATATTATTAAATCCTCTTATGGATGAGGAAATGGGCACAGTGTTGAATTTATAAAAGGTCACACTGGTGACCCTGAGGTTTTTTTGCACAGAAAAAAATTCTGAGCTGTGACATTTTCACATTTGCAAGGAATGCTTATGGTTTATACTGTCTAATGTTATATTTTAAAGTCTTGCCTTGAAATTTGAAAGTTGAAGATTAATTTGTAATTTGTATTTTGTTGAAGCAATCTGACATTGTGGCAGACATGTAGAAAATCTAAGACAACCACCAATCGTAAGCCCAACAAAATCTTGATTATATTTTTGCATACTTTTCAGTCCCGTTTTTGTATATGTATGTTGTAATTTCCCACAGCTGTAATCATAGTCATTTTTAAAGTTTTACTTGATATGAAAAAACAATGTGTTCTTTCTAATTATTATCTTTAGTACATAATAGGTTGTTTCCAATTTTTTTTATTAAAAATAATGCTGAAAGAACAGTTCCTATCTGGGACATGCTGTTCTCTTGTCGGAGAGAAGGAGCACAATCCAAACCACGCAACACAGTTAAAACCTCTGCTTGGAGGTGGTTGGCGTCATATCTGCTTAGATTTTCATTAAAGTGTGTCATAGGGCCAAACCCAAAGTCAACTAGGTGGAAACATATACTTCTACCCCATGATGATTGACAGGATGAGTAATTCTATTATACAGAGGGAGAAATAGTTGGGAATAATGATCCCATCTACCACCTAGAGGAGAAAAAGATGATTAGAGGTAGATCATAAAAATAGAAATAAATAAAACTAGCAGATCTAGACAGGTAGATAGGTTTTAAATTCAGATTCTGACCTTGAGCAGAGGCTCTCTCTTCAGGTGCCTCCTTTTCGATATGAAAAGGAACGAAAATGATGTATCAAAAGCATGCTGCACTTCGCTTGAGTTGTTAAAGGCTACCAGAAATGTTAGCTCCTGTTAAAGATGTAGTTTGCCATGGTACTGAATATGCTATTTTAGTGCCCCTGTTTGTACAGGACTTGACTTTCTTTGGTTTTAATTCAAATATATACAACACTGTAGATTTTCTAGTCATTAGAGATAGGTTTACTTTCTAGATTATTGTCCTTAAAATCCATTAAAAGTGCATAATCACCAGTCAGCCAATATAAAATTCCTGATCCCAAGTCCCAAGGGGTGCAGTAAGGGTGGGATTCAACATTTCCCAGGTGATTATTTATTCTTTGTTACTTAAAGGGTGATCCAAGGGCTATCCAGCATTCTTTCACCTGGGAGCCTGCTAGAAATGCAGCATCTTGGGGTCTCCCTGAGACATATCCTCAGGGGATTTGTATGTGCATTAAAATCTGAACAGCACTGATACATGGCTCTTAGAAATGCTGTTTCAAAAAATCAAAGTTTTCTTTAAAAATTATTTACCTTTCTCCCTGGCTAGTGTGACTCTTGGGCATCATCCTGCAAAGTGAAAGGTCACTGGTTCTGTTCTTGGTCAGGGCACATGTCTACCTTGTGGGTCTGATCCCCAGAGGAGTCCGAGAAGCAACAGATCAATGTTTCTCTCTCATACTGATGTTTCTCTCCCTGTCTTTCTCCTTCCTGTCCCCTCACCTCTAAAATACTTAACAAATTTTGCCTTTCAATTCAACCATAATGAAGACATCAATAATACTTATGTAAAGATAAAACTTTAAAAATATTTTAGTGTACATAGTATTTAAGCAGATATAATTAGAGCAGTAATAATTTATTTTTTTTTCCTTTTCCAGCTTCTAAGAAAAAGTTATTTTACCCTAGGAGGCTTAATCTTGATTTTAAGCTGTTGGTCCCTGACAGTTTATTTGGTTTATTTGAATTTCAGAAGTCTTAGAATTACAAATCAAACTCAAAGTATCACAAGTAATCTAACATGTAACAGTCTTCCAATGAAATGTTAATTCTTGGACTAAAGAATCTTTTGTGTTACCTGTCCCTGTTCTTTGATAGTAATCTTGTTCTTGAGTTTCCTTATTGCAGATTATGTATTAGAGGACTCACTGGAGGGAGGATCTAGAGACTGAATGAAACAGTGTTTAAAAAACCTTTTCACAAATTCTTAGATGCTCTACCAATGTACGATATTTGTCTGGTTGGAGCCAAAATCTGTGCCTGCGTTTGTAAATAAACCTTTATTGGAACACAGCCATGCCTGTTCATTTACTTAATTGTCTATGGCTAACTTCACGATACAATGGCAGAGTGATAGAAACCACTGTATGACCTCAAAAAACTTAAACTATTTATCTGCTCTTTATGGAAAAACTATGTCAGCCTCTGGTAACGATAATGAAAGGCAGCTTTTCATATGTGTAAAATTTTAGAGAAAGGTGTTTAAACAACCTTGATCTTTTTCTTTTAAAAATTTATTTTATTTTATTCTTACTTATTCTATTACAATTGTCCCAATTTTCCCTCTTAGCCTTCCTCTGTCCCACCCCATCCCTCGCTCCCACAGTCCACCCCACTCACCCAACTGTCCATGTCCATGGATCATTCATACATGTTCCAAAGAACTACTCCATTCCCCTTCTTTCATCCCTCCACCCGCTTATCTCTGGCAGCTGTCAATCTGCTCCTGTTTCCATGTGTCTGGTTCTGTTTTGCTCATTAGTTTATTTTGTTCATCAGATTCCTCTTAAGTGATAGCATATGGTATTTGTCTTTCACCGACTGGCTTATTTTACTTTGCATATATTCTCTATTTCCATCCATACTGTTGCAAAGAGTAGGAATTCCTTCTTTATGCTGCATAGTATTCTATTGTGTAGATGAACAAGTTTTTTTAATCCACTTATCTACTGATGTGCACTTAAGCTGTTTCCAACATTTGGCTATTGTAGATAGTGATGCTATAAACCGGAGTGCGTAAGTTCTTTTGAATTTGTGTTTTGGGATTGTTAGGGTATATTCCCAGAAGTGGAGTTGCTGGGTCTAAAGGCAGTTCCATTTTTAATTTTTTGAGGAAATTCCAAACTGTTTTCCGCATTGGCTGCACCAGTCTGCATTCCCACCAACAGTGTACTAGGATCCCCTTTTCTCCACAACCTCTCCAGCACTTGTTTGTTGATTTGTTTATGATGGCCATTCTGGCTGGTGTGAGGTGATATCTAATTATAGTTTTAATTTGCATCTCTCTAATGGCTGGTGATGTTGAATATCCTTTCATATGTCTATGGAGCATCTGTATGTCCTCCTTGGAGAAGTGTCTGTTCATGCCCTTTGCCCTTTTTTTAATTGGATTTTTTTGTCTTCCTGATGTTGAGTCATAGGAGTTCCTTATATATTTTGGAGCTCAAAGCCTTGTCTGATGTATCATTGGCATATATGTTCTCCCATACAGTATGTTCCCTTTTCATTTTGATGATGGTTTCTTTAGCCATACAGAAGCTTTTTAATTCGATGGATTCCTATTAGTTTATTTTTTTCTTTATTTCCCTTGCCCTAGGAGATATATCATCAAAAATACTGCTATGTGGAATACCTGAAATTTACTGCCTATGTTTTCCTCTAGAACTTTTATGGTGTCACAACTTATATTTAATTCTTTTATCCATCTTGAGTTTATTCTGGTGTATGGTATAAGTGGGTGGTCTAGTTTCATTTTTTTTTGCATGTACCATTTTAGTTCCCCCAACACCATTTATTGAATATGATATTTTTACCCCATTGTATGCTCATGCCCCCTTTGTCAAATTAATTGACCATAGAGACATAGGTTTATTTCTGGGCTCTCTATTCTGGTCCATTGATCTATGTGTCTGTATTTATGCCAGTATAAGACCGTTTTAATAACAGTGGGCTTGTAGTATAGTTTGAATCAGGTATTGTGATCCCAACCACTTTGTTTTTCTTTCTCAAGATTTCTGTGGCTATTTGGGGTCTTTTTTTGGTTCCATAAAAATTTTTGAAGTATTTTTTCTAGATCTGTGAAATGTACCGTTGATATTTTAATTGGTGTTGCATTGAATCTATAGATTGCTTTGGGTACTACAGACATTTTAATGATTTAATTCTTCCAGACCATGAACAGGGTATATGCTTCCATTTGTTTATATCTTAATTTCTTTCTTCAGTGTTCTGTAGTTTTCTGAGTACAGATTACTTATCTCCTAGGTTAAGTTTATTCCTAGGTACTTTGTTTTTTTTGTTGTTGTTGATATAGTAATTGGGATTTTTTTCTTAGTTTTTCTTTCTGATAGTTCACTGTTGTACAAAAATGCCATTGATTTCTGAATATTGAATTTGTATCCTGCTACTTTGCCAAATTCACTTATTAGGTCAAGTAGTTTTTTGGTGAAGCATATAGGGTTTTCCATGTAGACTATCATGTCTGCGAATAATGACAGTTTTACTTTTTTCCAATTTGGATGCCTTTTATTTTGATTTTTTTCTTTAAATGGAAAAAAAGAGTCAATTTAACATTTGCTAAGTTTTTATTTATTATTTTCTTTCAAATCATGTTTGTATTAGGACCCTGACCAAGAGGTTAAGTTAACTTCACCACTTTTTGGAACTATTTTTAAAGTCTTTCAATCAGTCCTTTTCAAAGTCCTGAAGTTAATGCTGTCATCAGATGCTGACTTTACTACACAAATGCAGTGCTTCATAAATGAACTTGGCATTTTTATATGTTTCATGGATAGGTTACTTCCCCCTGCATCCCAAAGAATATTTTCCCTTGGAACCCCTTCAACCTTAATCTCTTCCTTCCTTGGGGTGCCTCCTTGTGGTGGGCTGTGGGCTCTTTACTGACAAACTCTTACACAGCTTAGTCATTGAGGGAAGGGTGACTCATCCCAAACCTGCTCAGAGTTAAGAAACACATATACCTATAAGAGATGAATCATTAGACTAGGACAACATGCTTGGCGAGTACAACTTGGAAAAAAATCCCATTTTCTTATTCTCAACCTCTTTTTCTTTTGCTATAAAAGGGGTTAGAGTAAACATTAAAAAAATAATAAGTTACTCATTAGAGCTTTTTAAAAATTTAATTTTTTCCTGGCTAGTGTGACTAAGTGGATTGGGTACTAGCCTGTGAACTGAAAGGTCACTGGTTTGATCCTTGGTCAGGGCACATTCCTGGGTTGCAAGTCAGATCCTCAGTTGAGAGCATTTGAGAGGCAGCTGATCTGTTTCTCTCCTCTCTCTCTCTCTTCCCCTCACTTTAAAATAAATAAATAAATAAATCTTAAAACAATTTACTCTTAATTTACATTTTAGTTAATTCAATATTCTTTATACTTTTTATTATGGTTATGTGTGTGTATATATATATATATATATATATATAATATAGATATGTGTATTTATGTATATATCCACATCTTGCTTGTGTGTGCGTGCCTGTGTATAACTAATTCTTATTTTTGGTAATCCTTGGTACTGAAATAGATTGAGTAGAGGTTTTGATTTTACCCTTTACAAGCTCCTTCTGTATCTGGACCCCTGCCTAAGTGATAAATTTTCCTCAGGTAGGTATTAATCTATCAGTCATTTATTAGCAAACAAATGAGAATATGCAAAGAATCACATTGTTTTACTTTCCATTTATTTGTAGGTAAAATATGTTGACAGAGCACAGGAGTTCACCAATACTCCACTGATTCAAATAGCTACCATATCACTGCTAAATTCTTACCTAAAGACTAGAACATTGTCAAAATCCAGACAAATTATAACATTTGTTTGCAACTATTGTCAGGAGAGAAAAACACATGTACTAAATAATCAATTGTTTAGCTATACATGTCATAAGTTCCAAATATAGTGATAATGAGGAAACTTAGGAACCAGTTTATTCTGCTATAGCTTTCACTGTTCTTACCTGGTTGAAGATAAAAGGAGATGTGCTTCTCATAAGAAGTGACAGATCTGGGATAGATCAGCAAAAATAGGAATTTGGAGACATTTGAAACTATGGTATTTATCCAATATTCCCATAGTTTAAGATATATTCATTTCGGACTTGTTGCAATGATCCAAATGCTACAAGCAGCTTGCAACCGAGACTTCTGTGGTTGCTATTGACAAAAGCCCTTGAATAAGCAAAGCGGAAATAATGTTAGGGTGGGTAAATATTACTATAGTAACAACTTATTTTCCATTGGAAAAAACTGGGAAATAAAAGCAAGAACCCCTGAAACATGTAGAAATATATGTTGCACAAAATGGAGACTACAGAAAAACAAAAGTCATGCTTCTGATATTACTTTTTATTAAGAATATTTTTCTTTATGATGTGGAATAATATAAAATATTACATTTTGAGTGACTTTCTAAGGTATTGGTTAGTTTGGATAAAATCACGAGAGGGTGCAAAACCCTGAGATATAAAGCAATGCAATTTCATTTGTTAGCATGACAATACTAAAATATACTCTTCAAATGAAATATAGTATTCTAGAGAAGTTAATTTTATCTTTTTCAATTCCATTACATCAAGTAACTCTTAATTATGAAATTCTTTAAGTGCAGCCTGGATCTTTTGGGTTTTGACTTTTTATTTTCATTTTAAGTAGGGTTAAAAAAAAAGGGTCACTTAGTGATATGCCTTTTTTTGACAATGAAGTACTGACAATTACTTTCTTGATCATCTTTTATTCTGGCATTATTAACCCTAGCTGTACATTAGAATCACCTGGAGAAGTTTGTAGACAACTTCAGTGCTGCACCTTAAATTTCTGATTCAGTTGATTCAAGGTGGCGCATGGGCATTTGTGTGTGTGTGTGTGTATGAAATTTCCTATGAGGATTGTCATGCACAGCCAGGTTGAGAAATACTGTTCTAGACCCTTAAAAAAATCATTAAAAGCTAACCACAGCATGCTAATGATCTGTAAAATGATTGTAAAAATGTAAGTTTATGTAGATGCAGCATGTTATGACTAGAATGTCTGGTGGTCTCAGAGCTCCCTCCATCTGAGTTTCTGGGATTCTAACCCACATACCTCAGGAACTATATCATTAATTAGCCACCTGTTTTAGACACTTACCAAGGAAACATCTTTTATGAAGTAGGCCCACTATGGTGGGATAGGATGGGATATCTGAATTAAGAGGCGGCTTCACCTAAGAGGATGATGTCCTCACTATTCTGCAGTGACAAATTTCCATAAAACAATCCTGCGAGATTGGTTTTACTCCATTTGGACAATTCAGGACACTGAGGCTTAAAGAAGATACCTAATTAGGAGGTGGCAGAGAGAGGATTTTCAAGCAAACATGCTTGTCTCTCAGACACATTTTTTCACATTTTCTCACATGTCAAAGTAGATCTTCCATGGTCTTGGTTGCTTGAGTGCTATGACTCCATGGGAATAATATGAACTCAGAGAATGAGAGCTC
The DNA here is from genome assembly GCA_004026545.1 of Mormoops blainvillei. Taxonomy (NCBI): domain Eukaryota; kingdom Metazoa; phylum Chordata; class Mammalia; order Chiroptera; family Mormoopidae; genus Mormoops; species Mormoops blainvillei. The sequence continues at coordinate 43,041 of PVJD01005229.1, forward strand.
ATGGGCAGCTCATGCTGTCATTGTGAATACCTGTGTGTTTGAACACATTTGGCTAATATGAATTAATGATCAATATTGATAGGTAACATGTCCTCAATATTCTCAGCCTGTAAAGGCTCTTTACTATTTTTATGTAAAAATTATATTGTGGTCATGCAATTCTTTTCAGGAAAAAAACTATTGGAGTAGCCTACTACAGTCACATTTAGTGACTGTTAAATGTAGTTTATCGAGAGTTCTGTAAAACTTGGTCATCTGTAGTTTCCGGTGGCCAATTTTTATTAACTGAATGCCTTTCTTCAGAACTTTGTGTCAGTTTAAGATTGTATACTTAATAAAAATTGGAAAGTATCCATCTTCCAGTTACAGCAAAGATAATTACAAAAGCAATTTCAGTTTACTGGCTTTCTATTATAATGACAAGATACTTAGATATCTTTTTTTCTAATCTTCATGAGTTAAGTGTAATTCTTATATTGCAGTAGAGAAAACTACACTTAACACAACAAAAACTTTCCCCAAACTGCAGTGCTGGTAAGTGGTGGAGCTAAGATTGAAACCCGTTTTCTCATTCTAAACACTCTTGCTTTTAGCTATCTTGCTAGGGAGACTGTTGCTCTGTTAGCACTCTGTTTTAAAAAATGATATTTTACTAAACTTCTTTAAAGTGATTGCTCTAAATTAGTTATATGTCTTAAAGATTCATTAGCCATATGAATTCCCCCTTTTTAGCTGCTTCTTTGGGAATTAAAAAAAGGCCTTTATGCATGTAGGCATATCTATGAAATATAATATGCATACAGAAATGTATATTAGCAATTTGCAGCTAAAAATACTGTAAACAAGCACCCATTTAACCACCATGAAGACCAAGAAATGGAATGGTGCTGGGACCCCAGAAGCTCTCTCTTTCCAATTACTATCCTTTTCTCCCAGAAGTATCCTGACTTTGTGAAAAATCACTGTTTCAATTTTTAATTTTATTGCCTATTTATCCATAAATTAAAGTTTTGCCTGTTTTTGAGCTTTATGTAAATTGATTAATAGCATATATACTCTTGCATCTGGCTTTATTTGCTCAACATATTCAGTAATGTCATTTCCTGCATACTGACCTTGCACGTATTTTGTTACATTTATTCCCATGTACTTGTTATGTTTTGATGTTATCAAAATAGCATATTTTCAAAATTTTGTTTCTAGTAAGTGCTCATTTATAGAAAAATTTACTTTTGAGCTTTGCCATTCGATAATCTTTCTAAAAACCTCTTTAAAAGTATAGTAATAGTTAATCCTTTGATTTTTCTATGACTACAACTTTCTCATCTGTAAATAATGTCTTTTTAATCTTCCTGTCTTTTTCTTGCCTTACTGTCATGGCCAACAGCTCTAGTGCAAATGCTGTGTAGAAGAGATGATGGTGGGCATCCTGTCTCACTCTTCCAAGAGTGCTTTTGATGATTTACTGTTATGTATTATGTTTATAGGTTTTTGGTATGTGGCTCTTTTAGAATAGAAATTTCCTTTTTTTTTGCTTAAGTTTTAAAAAAATCAATAGATTTGGCTTTTTCCCTATTGATGAAAATATGATTTTTCTTTTTTAATATATTAATATTGTCAGTTATGAGGTGGAACCCAAAAAACCAGAATTTATTTATAACAAATTGTGTATTCATTCTTACATGTGTAAACTTCAGTCAACTTCAAACTACTTTCCACTTGGTGCAATACACCTATCGAGATGTTTTATCCACTGCTCAGAACAGTTTTTGAAGTTGTCGATTTTGATGGCTTTTAGTGCTTCTGCCGTTTTTTGTTTCACCACTTCCACCTGGGCAAAACATTTCCCTTTGAGGACTTTTTTCATCCTGGGAAACAAAGAAGATTGCTCGGAGTGAAATCCGGTGAATAGGGAGGGTGGGGCATGGGGATCATGCCATTTTTGGTCAAAACTGCTGAACACAGCACAGTGTGCACAGGTGTGCTTGTAAATCACCCATTATGAAATGGGCAAACAGATGAAAGTCTTCAAAAAAAATACACCGAAGTTGATTGTAGCCTCTCACAATAACTCCAGCAGGTACACTGATTTGGATGTGTTCCTAGAACAGTAGCCTAGTGGGGGAAGCCTGTACTATAAGGCGCCTTCCCCCCAGAAGATAATTGTGCATTTTTGAGTCCCCGCTGGTCTACTGATGGATAGATTTTGACAAAAATTTAAACTAAGTGTGAATTCTTGAGTTAAATTCAGTTTCATCAGGGTGTATTGTCTTTTAAAACATGGGTTTGATGTGCTAGTATTTTAAGATTTTTGCATCTATGATCATGAATAAGGTTGATGTACACTGTTCAATTCTAGTTGTATTTTTGTATTTGCTTCAATCTAACCTCCAAGCTACAGAAAGTGTCCATTGCTCCTGTTTTATGGCAGGGTTTGTATAATTTATCCTTAAATCTTTGTGTTAAGTGTTACTGTTTCCTTAAATTTTTCATAGAACTTGCTGTTGAAGCCATCTGAGCATGCAGTTTATATTGTTACCATGGGAAGGTTTTTAATTATGATGATTCAGTTTCTTAAAGCACCATTCAAGTTTAATGTTTCTTGTGATTGTTTTGATGTTATATTTTTGTGAATTTTCGTATTTGTTCACAATTTTAAACTTTTGGAATAAAGGTGGTTGAAATAAGCTCTTTATCTTTGTCTGCAGTTATGTGTCTTTTTTCCTGTTTTTTTCATCAGTCTTCATCAAAAGTTTGCAATATTGATTAATATTATCAAATGGACAACATACCTTTGATCTTCACTATTTTATGCTTTCTAATTTCTGCTTATTTCATTTCTTATATTTTGGATTTCTTTTATTTCTAATGTCTTTAAGATACATACTTAGTTTTGCTGCATTTAGTTATTTTCTAATATTTATTCTAAATTTGATTTCTTCCCACAAGTTCAGTTTGTAGTAAATTTGTTACTCAGTTTAAAATATCTTCTAATTTGTATTGCTTTAGTCTTTGATCCTTGAGTTATTTAGATATCTTATTTAAGTTTTAAATATATTGGAGTGTATTTAGTTTTGGTGGATAAACATTTCTGTTTCTTTTAATGCAGTTCTGCTATAGATAACTTATAGTTTTTTGTTATTTTGAAAGTTTCTTTCTCACCTTCATTCTTGGTGAATATGTTCACTGGTTGTAGAATTCTAGGTTGGAGCTACTCTTGTTTGTTTCAGCACTTTGAAGATACTCTTTCCTTCTGATTTTAGTAATTTCTTTTAGGGGTTGAGGAGGAGTCAATGTCAGTCTAATTTTTGCCCTTTTGAATGTAATTTGCCTTTTTTTGTTACTTTAAAAATTTATCTGCATCTATAATTTTCTGCATTTTTATTACAATATGTTTAAGCATAGATTTCTTTTAATTTATCCTTTTTGGTATTAGGGTTTTTTGATTTTGAGAATTATGTCTTTAGTCAGTTTTGGAAAACCTAACCATCATATTTCTATATTTTTAGCCCATTTCTTATTCTTCTGTCTCCAATAAAATATGTGTTAAATATTCTTAGTGTGTATTCTTTGCATGTCCTTTTGTTTTAGTTATCTATTTCTGCACACAAACCATTGGAAGAACTAATGGCTTCAAACATCTACCATTTTCATTATTTCTTAATTCTGTGCGTAGACGAGGGCTCAGCTGGATGATATTTCTGCTGATCTTGAGATCTGTCATGAGGCCGAGTTTGAAGGCATCTGGGGCTTAAACATTGAAGATGCCTTCACTTAATGTCTAGTACCCATCAAGGAGACAGCTGGAAAGCTGGTCTTCAACAGGGATGACAGAACAGCTTAGTCCCAAGGATTCTATCTTCCACTCATCTGTCATCATATTCTCTCCATGTGGTCTCTCCAGCAGGGCAACTGCATTTCTTACATGGCGACCTGGGGCTCCCAAAAGGGCTTCTGAAAAAGTGGGACCTGCCAGGCTTTCTTAAGACATAAGCCCAGAACTGGTATAGTATCACTTTTGCTCTATTCCTTTAATAGTTAGTTAACCACAGCTTTAGTTAGAGTTAACCCGGATTTAATGTCGGAGGGGACTATACAAGTTCATGAATACTAAGAAATACGGTTTATTGTGGCCTATCATTGAGACTCACTATCATACCTCTTGTTCCCTGTGCTTTTGCCTTTCCTTATGCATCTCTGTAATTCATTCTGATCACCTTTTCCCTCCTGACTTATCTTGCAGTTCTCTAATTCTTTATCTATTGAGTTTCTAATTTTTTAAAAAAATGCATTTTGTGGTTTAGAAGTGGCTGTTTCATTCATTTTCAAATATATTTCAAAAAATGTTTCAAGTTCCCTGCTGACTTTTTTAGCTCCTTGAATAGCTTTTTTCACAGTCTTTTGTTGTGTCTTGTTTCTGCTTTTTCTAGGTCATGTTTTTGCTTTTTGTAGAAGTGGTTATCTTTGGTTGTGTCTGGATATTTTGTTTGAAAAGCTAAGTTATCTTTTGGCTCTAGAGAATTATTTTGTTCTGTCATCTGAGCCATCCAGAAAACTTGAAACTTAGCTGTAAATCCACATGAGGGCTGGTTACTTTTGTTCGCTTTATTTTTATTCCAGAATGAGTTGACTTACTCTTGGCGGTCCCATCTTATGTTTTTTATCCCTCAGCATCATTAGAAAAACTTTCATGCTTTGAGTGTTCGTAGGGTATCACAGCTCCAGCACCTCCCAGAAAAAAAGCCTCTTGTATAATCTCTCATCCACTTTCAGACTTGGTACTCAGTTGTTCCTCACCATTGCAAAAGCTTTAGTTATCTTCAGTGGGAATCTTGGGCTCAGTTATCTGGCTCATTGTTACTGAAAGTAAAAGTTGCTATAATTTTTAGCCCTGATCAGTGTGGCTCAGTTGGATGAGCGTTGTCCTGCAAAGCGAAAGGTCACAGGTTTGCTTCCCAGTCAGGGCACATGCCTGGGTTGTAGGTCTGGTCCCACGTTGCGGTGCACGTCAGAGGCAACCCATCAGTGTTGGTCTCCGGCATCAATGTATCTCTCCCTCTTTTTCCCTCTTTTCCTCTCTCTCCAAAAGTAAATAAATAAAATCTTTAAAAAATGACCATGACCAATTATTGCATTTTTTCATACAAGGAAATGTATTGACAAGAATAGTTAAGTGTGTTGAATTTAAAGTTGTGATTTAATTTGTTGAGTTAGAGTTATATTAGGCATTTATACATTTAATCATACCAATCTGTATGTCTGCCTATGCTACAGTATTATATAACTTGTTTGGAAATGGGGTCTCAGACCTTAAGAAAATCACCTGAGTTATGTGCAGTAATAATACCCTAGGTGATCTTTGCTTAGTCATACTGCCTGAACTTTACTTTTTTCCACATCAGCTTTCAAATTCGTTTGTATTTGAAAGAAGAAATGTATTCCTTGCTATGAAACTAACCTGGTCATATTGCTGGGAACTTAAAAAAAAATCTTAGTAGTGAGGTGATCATTTGGCAACCCTACTTGTGAAAAACCACTGGTAGGTATGCTGCATCTCTCACTAGTTGAACAGCTCCAGATACCCAAATAACCTATTTTTACAACGTCTCCTTCTGGTATTTAGTCCGTGGATGGGATGTCTTGCAAATGGAGTTGAATTCATGTTAGAATTACCTGCAAACCCCACAAATGGTAAGCAAAGTTAATAGTTTACTAGAGTTTTATGGCTTGCTTTTTACTTAAGTTGTTTTCCATTTAAACTTTACTAGGAATATACTTAAGTTTGTTAATGATTTATTGTATTTTATATTTTGTTACTATTTTAATTTACTATTTGTTATACTTCCCTCTACTTTATTTTTGCCATTATAAAGACATGTTGTATTGTTTTGTCAGAGGTGGAGAGGTGGCTAGAAAAGCATCAGATGAGCAGAACTCTCATCTCTTTCCAACCTTTGGGAACTTAGTTTATTTCTCAGAGCCTTGGGTTCTTCACTTCTGTTCTCTTCCTTTTTTCTGGTGCCACTAAAATGTAATATATTTTTTCTTTTTTAAATTTTTAAAAAAGGATTTTATTTATTTATTTTTAAAGAGGGAGAAAGAGAAGGAGAGAAACATCAATGTGTGAGAGAAACAACAATCGGTTGCCCCTCGTGCACATGTGTCACCTCCCTGACAGCAGACCAAACTTGCAACCCAGGCATGTGCCCCCCTGACAGGAAATCAAACCAGTGACCCTTAGCTTTGCAGAACGATGCCGAACCAAATGAATCACAAGTCTTGGTCTTCTTAAAAATTTTTAATTATTTTCATTTTCAGTTTATATTCAATATTATTTTATATTAGTATCATATACTGTTTTTCACTTCTAAAAGGAGAGATTGGCTTAGATAATTTTTAATATTTGAGTAATTCATTTCTTAAAAATATTCTTTTGCCTATTAGACTTATGCTATGAACTGAATGTCTGTCCCTCCAAAGTTCATGTTAAAATCATAACATCCGGTGTGATGATATCAGAAGGTGTGGAGCCTTTGAGGAGTGACTAGGTCATGAGGGCTTTGCCCTCATGAATGAGATTAGTGCTTTTGTAAAAGAGATCCCAGAGGTCTTCCTTGCCTCATTTTGCCAAGGGAGGCTATAGTTAAAAGGTGGTTGTCAGTGAGGAAGCAGGCCCTCGCCAGACACCAAATCTGCCAGTAGCATGATCTTGGACTTCTCAGCTTCCAAAACTGTGAGAAATAAATGTTTTTTTATAAGCTGTCCAGGTTATGTTGTTTTTGTTATAGCAGCATGAGTGGACTAAGATCATATTCAATGGGCAACATTGCCCACTCAGTTGGATAGTTGAGTATTTCTCAGTTTAGCCATGCAAGCTAAAACTAGACATTTGAGATCCATTGGTACATAAATGGCATTCAAAATCATGAGCTCAAATGAAGCCACCAAGGGAGGGAGTTGTAGAAGACAAGAAGAGCCAACTGAGCACTGAGCCCTGAGACACACTGCTGTTGATAATAAAGGGCATAGAATCAATAAAAAACCACTGAGCAGCTGTGGCCAGGAATGTAGGAGGAGAACAAAGGAAACTGAGTGTCTTGAATCAAGTATGAAAAACGTTTCAAGAAAAATGTTCAGTTGTATCAAATGAGGCTGGTAGTGTGGATAAGATAAGAACACAGTTTACCATTGGCTGTAGCAATGTGAGAGTCATGGGGGACCTTGACAAAGCACTGGTTTGGTGAAAGGATGATGGGAAGAGACCCGTTTTTATCACAGTTCAAGAGGGTGTGGAGGGAAGGGAATCAGAGCTAGTATAACAACTCTGAAGGAGATTTGCTGAAAGTGAGAACAGAAATGGGGCTGTAGCTGGAAGGGAAACACGAGGTCAAGGTTCTCATTTTTGTTTTTATTGTGGAAGAAATTGTAATGAAGTTTGTATGCTGATAAAAATGATCAGTGAAGAGAGAAACACTTAGGAGAACAGGAAATAGTAGGAACAGTTATAGAACTGATGTCTTGAGTAGGCAAGATTTAGTGCACGAATGGGTTGGCCTTACCTAGGGGTTACAGTATATTTGTAGAAGAGAAAGTAGATTATGTGGGCACATTGGAAGTCATTAGCACTAATGTCAAATATGTTCCATTGTCCACCTTCTAGACACATGGTAAGATCGTACTTCCTGGCCCTTTATTGCTTGGTGGAGTCATGTAACTGGTTATAGTTAGTGAATTATGTTAAGCAATACACATAATTTCTGTACTATAGCATTGAATTGTCAGCATAAAAATCTTCAAAAGTTATTCTTCCCTCTGTCATAGTGACTGGTAATGTTCCAGAAACTGACAACTCATCAACCTGCATCCCTGAGTAAGGATAACACAGAGAAGATCCTCTAGCTGATCATTAGGAACATGACATCTAGCATCCTTTGTTGTTTTAGGTTATTATTACAGCATTAGCTAGCCTATCCTGAGTGCTATAGGCACCAGGTGTATATAGAATAAAAAATGTGATGGAGGGGGCTTGTGGAAAGTCTGTTAGGGCTATATGTAGCATGTTTCAGTGAAACAGGGAGGAAACTGAGTGAAGATGGGTGAGAAGGCATTGGAGATTTGAAAGAGCAAATGGAATGAAATAGTCATTTGGGAGAATCTAAGAGTAATTGGATCAGCAAAACGTATCATGATTATCAGATTGCACTCAGGACCCACCTGAGGTTGGTGGCCATGAATAAAGTGAGTGTCAGTGTGGTTGTGTTCTGTAGCTTTTGACTGAGTGGGCACAGACATGGTGTTGACAAAGAACTGGATTTAAAGAGGGATTGGGTTTTGCCAGGGTAGGATGACAAAGGGAGAAAGTGGAAAGGGAGTTGAAGATACATACAAGAGAGTATTTAGCATATTCTTGTAAGACTTATAATCAACCTCAGGGTAGTTGACATTGAAGACTGAGAGGCAAGTAAAGTCAAACTCCTGTCATGTAGAAGCTGGTTTAAAGTTTACAAAGGTGCTTTTGCATATGGAAGAATATGACAAAGGGCAGATGATACATAAAAACAGTCCAGTTCTGTTGTTTTTATTATTAAGGGTTAAAAAGAGGGTCTCTTACATGCACATATTTATCCCTTGTGCCCCGTGAAGTCACTGCCATGGTGTTGAGGTTCTTGCTTTTCTTTTATTCCCTCCTTTCCTTTTTTTTTTACACTTTGTTCCTTTTATCTGTACCCATCATCTGTGGTTTGAGCTCAGCCATTATTCTTGTCATTTTTCCTTTGCTTCTTTTTCCTTTGTTTTATTGTGAGGTTGGCTGTCTCTGGGCAGGTAGGGAGGGAATAGAAGATGGGTGGGGTGGGTTATCACAATTCAGAATTAGACCCAGGGGATGGATCTGTAAGCTCAAGTCACCTACCTTTAGAAGTATGTAATTCCTGTAGATATCCTGTGATTTCTCCAAGTTATAAGTGATGAAACTGAAGTCTGAGGTTACTTGTATTATTTACACAATAATGGGTAATTCTTATAACTATCGATCACCCTGCTCCTTTGACATGACTTTCCCCTTCTGTATAGAGAATATTGGCTATTATGGTAGGAACTGTCCCCAATTCTTCCAGTCAGTTTTGTGTGCAGTTGTACCACTTAGATCTAAATAATGCCCCAAAGGATGCTCAATCAGAGCTTCCATTCTTTCTTTGCAGCTTTTAGGTGAAGATGCTGATTGTAATTCTGGAACTGTTTCTAAGGATACCCTATACTGATGTCGGCTCACTAGAAAGACAGGAGCCAGATAGTTAAATGTGTTTTTTTTTGTGTGTTTCTTTAGATAAGGACAGGAAAGGAGTGATTTGTGGAGGCCCTGTTCTCTGCCTTGGTGCTGCACTTGAACCCTGGGCTGAGAAGCCCATGTGCTCATTATCATCACTATGTGATTCCCCCACCACCATCACCTGATTTGGGTGGGGAAGCTCACCAAGGAGGCCTTTGTGCAATACCATTGGAAAACAATTAATACATCTTGGTCATGTAGCTAGTGTGTCATTGGATGGTGTTGGGAGCCTGGTGCTGCCCAAGGTGGGAAGGGACAGGTCTGGACACTGGGAGAAGTTACCTCTGGTCTCCAGTAGTCCCTAGTACTCCTGTCAGCGCTTTCTTCTTCATATCATGACCATCTTTGATACTTCCTGTTAAAACAGGAACATCTTTGAGAAAAATGAGAACTTCAGTCCCCCCTTGAACAATACTATGTAAAGAGTCATTTATTAGCATCTCCTATAACTAGATTTGGGGAGGATGGATCATGAGGGATAGTGAAGAAGGGTAGAGGAACCCCGCCTTGCATAATTCATAAGTTAAGCCCCTGTCCACTTGACAGCATGTGAATTTGGGGACTTTGGAGAGTTTCCTGATTCCAGCTTAGGGCCACAGATTATTGCTTGAATCATGACCTTTTACACTGCTTCGTCTCCTTCTCCTTTATTCATTGTATTGCCACCAGAATGTCCATGGGCATTTACCTATTTCAGCCTTTCCTATACCAGCATCCTCACTGAGGACTGTCTCAGGATAAAGCCTCACAGGTTTGCCTCTCTCTAATTTTTTTTATCTCTTTTACCTCTGGGACAGAGCTCCATGTTGGTGACAGTGGCACCAGATACAAATTAATTGAAATGGGGCAGAAGTAAGAAAAAATATGGCCTTCTCATGAGGTTCAGAAACTAGCTTCTACTTTTTTTTTTTTTAGTAGACTACAGTTTGTGGAGGAGCACGCAAATCACATAGAAACCATGCAAATATAAATATTTTCTATCTTGTTTGTTATTTCACATACCTGGATAATACCTGTGGTGAAATTCAAAGGAGACTGCTCTGAATCATAGACCCCAAAAGCCAAGGAGTCATGAACTGTTGGGAAATTCAGTCACATAGTACCTGTTTTTAAGTTTATAAGGCCAAGTTATAGGCATGTTCATTACATTTCTATTACAGGGGAAATAGCCTTAGCTTTGGGCATTCCAATTCATTCTCTTATGTTATTTTTACAGTAGAAAGTTGAAATCATGAGCTTTAGAAAATGGGTAGTTTCCTTTTGAGTTTAGCCTTTTCTGAGAGGAAGGCTGGGCGAATAAAAGTTTGCCCTGCCTTTTTACTTTGTCAGCTGAAGTTATTTTTCTTAAAAACGTTGTCTCCTTAGAGTAACTTATATTTCAGGCAAGGATGATGGATCAATATTTAGAGTAATGAGAGAGTAAAGAGAGGTTGGTAGAGGGGAACCCAGTTCTGGAACCATTCATAAATCCCCAGTTAGTCCTAATACTTGGTGCTTGTACACTCCATTTCCACATGAATTATTCATTTTGCTGCCTTTGTTAAAATAACCACAGTGTTCAGTCTCTAAGACTGTCTTGTGATATATCTTTCTTTTGCTAAAAGGCTACATATCACCAGTCTCATTTGATTTAGAAACCAATTCAGCATACTACAAATACCATTTGAGAAGAATGCCAAGATCCTTCCTGCTATGAAAATGTCATGCATACCTAAAATGACAAAATTTGTCACAAGCAGTGGTTTCTTTTTTTTTTTTTAAAGATTTTATTCACTTTTAGAGAGAGAAGAAAGGAGGGAGAAAGAGAGGGAGAGAAACATGTGGTTGCCTCTTGCTCGCCTCCCCAGTGGGGGCCTGGCCCACAACCCAGGCATGTGCCCTGACTGGGAATCTAACCAGCGACCATTTGGTTCACAGGCTGTCACTCAATCCACTGAGCCACACCAATCAGGGAACAAGCAATGGTTTCAAGTGCTTTTTAATTATTGTTCTTGAATCTTCAAAGCAATTTAATTTGAGGCTTTTCATTTTTAATAGGAAAAAATTGATCATATATATTTTAATTTCAAAATGTTTACCTGGAGATTTAGAGTATTTAAGATGTAGACTGAAAGCAATGTGTGTATTTTAATTGTGGTAAATGCATAAAACAAAATTTACCATTTAATCATTTTGAGTGTATAGTTGTGTTAACTGCATTTACTGTGTTGTACAACAGATCTCTGGAACTTTTCCATTTTGAAAAACTGAGTCTGTAGCCATCTTATAATATCTCACTTTTCCCCTCCTCCAATCCCAGTCCCTGGAAACCACCATTCTACTTTGTTTCTAAGAGTTTTGCTACTTTAGGTAACTTGTATAAATGGAATCTCATGCAGTACCTGTCTTTTTGTGACCAGGTTATTTTACTTAGCAGATGGCCTGAAGGTTCATCCATATTACAGCATTTTATAGGACTTCCTTCTTTTTTAAAGGCTGAATAACACTCCATTGTATGTATAATGTATATACAACATTTTCTTTATCCATTCATCTGTGAAGGCAGTGTGTCTCTCTGTAAAGTGTTCTTAGGAAAGCATTTCTCCTCATTGTCACTCAACACAAATATCTAGAGGGAAGAGATAAAGGAAAAGGGCAGGGTGGGAAGGGAGTTGTTACATCACGAATGGATAGCTGACCTATGAGATCATTAGGGTTATAGTAGTAGGTTTTTTCAACGAACTCTGGATTTTTCCACATAAGTTTTGTATGTGGATTCCAGCCACAACTTAGAGTTGAAGCAGCTTTGGCTAAAGCAAAACCACACAAGCAATATACTCTGTGGTCTAGATTCAGTCTAAATGTTGCCAGACAATCTGAAGACAAAGGTTAACTTGAAAGAGCACTGGTTTGGGAGACTGAGTTACATAGTTATCCTTCCCTTTTTTTAATTTTAAAAAATATATTTTATTGATTATGATATTACAGTTGTTCCAGTTTTTCCCCTTTGACCCGCCTCTGCCCGGTACTCCTCATTCCCTCCAGCAATACCCCCCTTAGTTCATGTCCATGGGTCATGCATGTAAGTTCTTTGGCTATTCCATTTCCTATACTGTTCTTAACAACCCCCTCTATTTTGTACCTATGAATTTGTGCCTCTTAATCCCTGCACCTTTCCCCCATTCTCCCATTTTCCCTCCCAACTGAATATGTTACAAATGATCTCCATATCTATGATTCTGTTCCTGTTTTGCTCGTTTGCTTAGCTTGTTACTTGGATTCAGTTTTTGGTAGTTGTGAATTTATTGCCATTTTAATGTTCATGGTTTTCATCTTCTTTTTCTTATAATTTCCTTCAGCATTTTATATAATGGTTTGGTGATCACAAACTCCATTTGTTTAACTTTGCCTGGAAAGTGCCTTATCTGCTTTTTAAATCTAAATGATAGCCTTTGCTGGATAGAGTAATCTAGGTTATAGGTATTTGCTTTTCATCACTTGGAAAACTTCTTGCCAGTCCCTTGTAGCCTGCAAAGTGTCTTTTAAGGAATCAGCCAATAGTTTTATTGGAACTCCTTTGTAGGTAACTCTTTGCTTTTCTTTTGCTGCTTTTAAGATTCTCTCTTTATCTTTAGCCTTTGCCATTTTAATTATGATGTGTCTTGGTATAGTCCTTTTTGGGTCCATCTGGTTTGTGATTCTGTGCTTACTGGACTTGTATGTCTATATCCTTCACCAAATTAGGGAAGTTTTCTTTCATTATTTTTTCAAATAAGTTCAATTTCTTGTGCTTCATCTTTTTCTGGAACCCCCTATGATTTGGATGTCGGTACGTTTAAAGATGTCCCAGAGGTTCCTTACCCTATTCTCGTTCTTTTGTTTATTCTTTTTTCTTTTTGATGTTCTTATTGAATGTCTGGGGCGAAGTTGTCTCCCAGCACTCACCCCAATGCTAGTCACTTCACTTTCTTCCTGTATGCCACTGGTGCCCTTCCAACTGTTGTCCTGGTGTTGAATCTGTGAGGAGCTGGGTCTTCATGATTCTTAAGTCCATTGTGGCCCTTCAAGAAGTTTTGATGAGAATCCCCAGCCCTTACTCTTTTTTTTTTTCAACCAGAAGTTATGGGGACTTACTTCTGGTCCTGGAACCCTGGGCTGGTTAGTTGGTCTGGAGCTGGGATCCCTGGTTCTTGAGGTATCTCTCCTGATTTTTATCCACCACATGTGGATGTAAGACCACTCACTCCATGTCTCTGCACCTCTACATGCTTCTCCACCTCTCCACACCAATCTGTCTGTGTCTCCGCCCCTCCTACCTTCTTGGATGAATGTGATTTCTTTAATCCTTGGTTGTCAGACCTCCATACAGCTTGATTTTCTGACAGTTCTGGGCGGTACTCATTTTGTAATCTAGTTGTATTTTTTTCTATAGTTGTGTGAGGATGTGAGGCGTGTTTACCTACGCCTCCATCTTGACCAGAAGTCCTCACTTCTTTTGATTTGGTTCTTGTTATGAGCAAAATGATGAGGCAGATGGGGAGGCCTGATATGGATAATGGCTAGGGTCCCTGTCCTCATAGATGTTGCAATGTCAGCAGTTACCTGTCTCAGCAGGTATGAGCTGTAAGAATGAGCCTTTCCCCCTCCCTGTCTCTTTTATTATTCTTGGGTAAGGGTAAGGAACAACAGCGGGTTGGAACCCCTGTTTTTCTTTTCCCCTGCAGGTTGTCAGACCTGCACAGAGCTTGTGGTCTCCACTGCATCAACTGAAAGTGTCTGGGTTCCAGACTACCTTGCCAATCTCTTTTTTGCTTTTTTCTGAGGAAAGCTGGATATAGGGAGCTGCCGTGTGGGTCAGCAGAGGAGAAAAGCTTAGGGAAATGCCCAGAGGCTTAAAGAGAAATCTAAAATGTCTGGAGGAATGCCGTGTGCTTGTAATGTGGCTCCCTGGAGATCTCAGACCCTGGGGCACTTCAGTGATGGAGTTGGAGAGCAGGTGCATAGATACACAGCAGTGTGACAGTAGTGACAGCAGTGACAGCAGTGACAGCTGGTATTGTCCTGCCTCCCAAGGCAGAATGCTGGGGAGGAGGTGCACACTCAGGTACATGCCCAGTGGTAGGGTGGTCAGCTGATTCTCAGGTGTGAGTCAGGTGAGGGCTCTGAACTGATTTGTCCCCTAGTGACTTGTTCCCCACGATGAGAGATCTGCTTTAGGAGGCAAATGGAAGCTAAGGACATTTTTACTTTGTGGATGCCAATTTGGAGGCAAGAAAAAATATTTTAAAAGATTTTTAACAAAGTGTGGGCGTGTCTTAAATGTTTACACTGTTGATTTTATCCCCTAACATTTTAGTTAAAATCTGCAAGTCTACAGCAAAGTTGAAAGAATTTTATAGTGAACATACATGTTTAACACTTAGATTACTAGCATTTTAAGATACTTTTGTTATCAACTCTCTATCTAGTTGTTCATCTAGCCAGCCATTAACCCATCTTTTTTTCCGATGTGCTTGAAAAAAGACTTCTTAAATGCTTTTCCATTATATTGTAAATTGAGTATTTCGCATTCAATTTTTTGAGGTAAAATTTACATGCCATTAAATGTGCAAATCCTATGTGTTGAGTGCTGTAAATTCTATTTTATCAGATTTCACAAAACCAAACTTTCCTTTTTTACAAAACCAAGCTTCTGATTAGTCACAGAATTTCTATAAATTAAGAAGCCCAGTTGTTCCTTTACCACCCTGGCCCCTTCCCCCCCCAGAGGAGAAGGAAAAAAGAAAAGCAGTTGATAAGTGATATATATAATATATCTAGGATCCAAAAGTGAAGGGCGAGCTGAAAGGTGACTTCTATCTTTTGCCATTTGCATGTTGGCAACCTCTTTCTCGTATCTTTCCTTTCCTTAAGAAATCCAAGGAGAAACAGCCTAGTCACAATAGTTCATAACAAACACCTCCCTCAATTTAACATAGCCCTTCTATAAAGTCCAAATGGACAATTCCATGGCAATTCATGATGGTGTGTGTCCATGTGGAATTAAAGGTCCCTATGAAGTAGCAGATTACTTTAGTGGTACGAAGGATGCATTTGTCATGCTCATTAGAAAGTGAGGAGATGCAGATGTTCGTATTTATTTATTACTGTTTTACCGGGGAATACTTACTTCCGTTATTTGTTTTAATTGTCTGTACACCACTATTCTGTTAAGCTATGTGAATGATGGAAAAGAAACTGCAAACTCAGGTAGGGTAAGAATATGCTCTAGGTCTGTGTGATGTCCTGCCTTTAAAAAGATGGTGGGGGGATTGAGATTTAGTTTTGAAAATATGTAGTGTATGCACCCAAATGCCAGGTGCCGTGGGTAAGACAGAGAACCTTAAAAGATAGAATATCTAGAAGGAGTGTACTGTTCACTTAGAAAGAGGTACAAGTATGACTTAGATCAGGAAGGATTAAGATAGTGTGGTATCAGTTTAGAGAGCAGGCAGTGAATAGCTGGCAGCCACAGTGGTTAGAGAAGATCTCTGGAGAAGCATCTGCTTTGAGGTGGTTGGTTGTAGATGGAGATAGAAAAGGGCTTTCAAGGTCCCTGTGGATTGCTTACAGCAGAAATGGTTTTTCCTTCAGCATGAATTGACAGCAGATCTGAGGAAGAGTTGGCAGATACGGTTGAAAAGATAAATTGGGGAAATTATGCTGGGCCTTAATTGATAGAAAATTTTAAAAGGCTAGTGCAGTTTGTAGTTTCCTCAATTATTTTGCATTCCTCATGTGTGATTACCAGAAATCACACCATACTAGTAGTGCCTTTGTGTAAAAATAATGGTACCCATTTATTTATTATTTGAGTAAAATAATTTGAGGTGTTTCTAAATAGGTTTGTGAGAAATGATTAAACAACATACAGAATAAATTTTTAATCGGAAGGTTTAAATACAAGTGTCGCCTTTCACGAGAAGACATGTGACCATGAAGAGTTGCACTCATTTTATTAATGGGATATAGTCACTGTTTAAAACACAAACAAACAAAAAAGGAAGAGCAACATTTCTTGTGTATAGTTATCCATATTTTTAAGTGTTGCAAAATAACAAAGGGAGAAGAAAACTAGGAAGTGGGGAGCTGGCAGTTTTAAAAATGTAGTGACTAACTGACTTGTACTGACTAATACCAGTGAACTCATAAATGAGTAACAATAGTGAATTTAGAAGGGGTATAAGTAGAAGGAGAGCTATTTAAAGTTTGCTATAATACAAAAGACAGCTGAACTGGTTACAAGAAAGGATTCCGTTTGGGAAATCTGGAAGTAGTTCAGTTCACCCTTAAAAAGTTCTGTTTCTCCTTTATCTAAAGGAGTCATCTTGGGGAAGTTAGAGTTCTTTCAAGTATGGCTCCTTTTTCACTTGCTTCTTTGGGGGAATTCTTGGCTGATAAACTTGCTTGTGGTTTTGTGTTGAAGAAGTGCCAGTGGTAAGCAAGAACAGCCATTGATTTTCTTAAAAGGTTAGTGGTGATGTCTATTAACTGAAAAACCAAAGGTTTGTTTGAATTTATCTTAGCTTTTTTCCTAATCATAGCATAAAAGTATGAGAACTGATCAACCATCCTTTTTATAAACATAGGTATTATCTTTTTTTTAAATGAAAGGTTATAGCACATAAATAGGGTAAAAATACAACTGACCAAAATGTAAAGACAGGAAAGTCTGCTATAAAATTTTTAATTGTGAGTGTTAATCAGAAAATTCATTTATTCATACTGAAATATTTTTAAATGTTAATGTATTTTCTTTTTTATTATCTAATTTTACTGTATATTTCTTAAATTCACTGAGTTAAAAAAACACTGGATGTTCCTTTAAAAAAATTTTTTTATTGTTCAAGTACGGTTTTGTCCATTTTCCCCCCACCCTCGACCCCACCCCCTTGACTTTGTCCACGAGTCCCCCATATATGTTCCTTGACCACCCTTCTCCTCCCTGGTAATGTACTTTCTGTGAAACTCCTTTTCTCTAATACTGCTTGACCCTGGACCAGATAAGGGGGTTTGCTCTCATTTTCTGCCATGGTATCTGTCTTATTTTTGTGGGTATGGATTATTGACTGATCTCTTTTCCTTGTTAGAATTAAACTCCATAAGGACAAGGACATCATGTGGGTTATTATTATAATACCAGCACCCACCTAACCCAGTGCCTAGCATGTATCAGACACTTATTATTTGAACAAAGAAGTAAGATCAAGAACCATACATTAAAGATGGATTTTTCTAGCTGTGTCTTGGGGATTTTGATGTCTTTTATGATATTTTTTAAAAAGATAACTCGGCTAAACTTAGGACATGACTGGATATTTAATTTTTAACCAAAATCTTTAAATGACTTTATTTTCTCTTTTTTTTTAACCTGTTAAGTTTTGTTTTCTCTTGTCATTTGGGATTTCCAGGGGCCTGGAAATATATAAACATAAATATATATTCTATATATAAAATTTATATG
Organism: Mormoops blainvillei; assembly: GCA_004026545.1. Classification (NCBI taxonomy): domain Eukaryota; kingdom Metazoa; phylum Chordata; class Mammalia; order Chiroptera; family Mormoopidae; genus Mormoops; species Mormoops blainvillei. Next base: position 60,851 of record PVJD01005229.1, read on the forward strand.
GAATATAAATATGTAAATATATAAAATATATAAATATATTCCACATCTGTGGAAGATAATCTCAAGTTTTATTCATTTGGGTAAGGCTTCAGATAAATTTTCTCCTTTTTAGCCTGATAAATAAGTAAGAATTATCTTAAAGTACATCAATTTGAATGGCATGAATAGAAGAGACTGAGCTTCATGATTCCTTGGTGAAGGTATTCTCTAAAGGTCTTTGAACAATTAATTGAATGGAATATTTATTTAAATAAATTTGAGGCCATAGGCAAGTTTATGAGCAGTTTTGATTTTTAAAAAAATCTAATGGGTTAGAAATAATAAATTAAAATTCTTATTAAAGCATATGTTTTCCCCATTTTAATTTCTTCAACATGAAAAAATATATCTTTGCAATTAAAGTGGAAGATTATTTAAATAATTTGTCTTTAATTTAACATACTGTTCTTTCCAAACTGGTGGTAAATTTATATGAAGTTTTGAGTACCAGAAAACCCATACTGTAGAGCTTCGTGTTGTATTTAGGGAAAATTTCCTCTAAAAATTTGTTTTTCACAATTGGAGAAAATTGTATTTAAAAGGGAATAGTTTTCAAGATCCAATTTGATTATTGTATTCTATACTTTATAGGTTTTGTTGGTGTATGAGAATGGGAAGTAAATGTAGAGATTTATATGGACATTTGATTTATTAAGAATTGCCTCAGGCCTTTTGCATAATACTTTAATCCAAATTGAGGATATCTCCTGTATACTGCATTATGTGTTCATAGTTTATTATACAATTGCATATATGAATCTGATATAATTTTATTAACCAATGTCATCCCCATAAATTTAATTTAAATATTTTTAAAAATTAAAAAAGCAAAAACAAAAAAACAAATTGAGAGTATCTCCTGTTTCTATGTGTTCTGGTTTGGCTAGGGCCAGCTGTTTATAAGTATTTACTCTCTTATTTAGAATCACAGTTTCCAGTTTTTTCCAAAGTATGTTAAGTGCTTATTCTGTAAAATTCAGAGATTAAATGTTTTACAGTCTTATCTAAGTTTAGAACTTGGTAATAAGTTAGTAAACAGCATGACACTATTTTTATTTTCACATGTAAGTGATCTCAAAGAGGTTTAATCCTTTTTTAAAAAAGTTCACATTAACAATGTTTGAAATGTCTTTTTTAAAATGAAACTTCATAATGTAATGAAACTCATTGTGTTGGGTTTATTGGAGCTTCTTAGCAGAGAGCTGTGGCAAGTTGAGAGGCAAAGATGACAGGAATGTTTTAGAAGGAGGTTATGGAATGGGCTAGGAAATGCTGCAGGATAAGTAAGTTTGGAGTGCAGAGGCCAAACCATACTGGAACTAGTAGACTTAGCTATTTGGCTTTAACTTTAAAAGGAACTTAGGTTTTTAGCTTTGACATAAAAAAGGAATCTAGAAGTTATTGAATAGGTAATATTTCATTTGAGCAGTAAAGGTCAATCAGGTTTTGGGTATCAGGAGAGTCATAAAAACAAAGTTGAAAGCTCCATGCTCAAAGTTGCTCTCTGAGTCTTATACAATTTTCAAGTTTGCATTAAGAATGGGTTGACTCAGACTTTAGAGATGATGTGACACAAAGGAAGGGCTCGATAAATGTGTTGGACTGAATTTAGACATGTTATTTTAAAATTCTGAATGATAATGAAATTCAAATCCTAGAAGAAATTTCAAGAAAATAAAGCAAACATTGTTTTATGCAATTAGTCAAATCATAGAATCTGTTAGAGATGGTGCTCCTTGGGGCTATATAATAAGCTCAAGAAAAATTTATATCATGTGATGGATGACAGATGTGAAAAGAGGTGTCTGAAGAAAATAGGGTGCCATCTAGTAGAATCATTTCACTAATGGAATCTAATCATATGGATTGTATTAAACTATTTTAGAACAATTAGGGCCTTAATAAAACACCTAACAATTGATTTCTCAAAGACTATTTTCTAACTTCTTTATTTTGAACTAATTTTACATTTGTAAAAATGGTACACAGGGAGTTCCTCCCATGTACCCATTACCCAGTTTTACTTAATCTTGCATTAACAAGTACACTTATCAAGATCAGGAAATGAACTGTGGTACAAAACTACTCAGTTCCAGATTTTATTCATATTTCGCCAGTTTTCCACTTATGTCCTTTTTCTGTTCCAGGATCCCATCCAGGATCTCATCTAGGATCCCACAGTGCTTTTAGTCATCATGTCTCCTTTGGTCTCCAATCTGAGACAATTCCTCAGTTCAAAGAGTATTTATTAAAAATATTTCTCTAAGATTTGTGGCCACTGTAAAATACATTTGCTAATATGGGAGGCTTAGGAAATTAAAAGGTAGTTATAAGAATTTTTTATCTAGAAATATTTATCCTGCTTACACATTTTATTTCCCCCAAATCTTTTAAAATAACTTTTTTGTATTTGCAAACTTCTTTATAAGCTTTACTTTTTCTGAAAAGTATTGAGAAGCAAGAACTAAGCTTTGACAATTTTCTCATTTTACTGAAAAGTAAATTGAGCCATAGTGAAGTTTTATATTTTGCCTTAACTTGAACAGCAGTCTCATGCATACTGGCAGGTACGAAGAGGCCGACAAATTACACAGTAAGCCTCATTTTGCCAACATTTTTATTATGACAGCAACAAAAAGTTTTAAACAAGCACAAATCTCCTAAAATTATACTGTCTAATAGATCAAGCCTTTTATTCTTTTTAAGTTGATATCTTAAATGCTTTCAAATACTCTAAAATCATTTGTTACATTTAAACATCATATATTTATCTAGTTTTTAAAGTGACAGTTTTACCTTCTATTCCAAGAGTTCAGGACTAACTTTGCTGCTTTTATATTGAAACAAGTATTTCTATTACAAGTTATTTTTTAAAATACAAGTGATTTTTTGGTCATTAAATACCATCATTTATTTTGCCCCAATTAATCTAATGGTTTGAAGAATAATGATTAAATTTAGAAGATGTATATGAAAGATGAGAATAACAAATGGGAGAGACACACTATAAGGCTTATTTTATTGGTTTATGGCTTCATTACCTAGAATATTGCCTTTCGCACTGTTTGAGTTTATCTCCTGAATATATTGACCATAGTGAACTCTGGTGTACCTGCAAGCAGCAGAAAAGGCCTGGAATTTCTGCAGAGGATATAACATATACCTTTAGTGCTGCTCCACACCCACCTTTCCCAAATCGACTCTAGTGGGTGATGTTATATGAAATGAAACTGCCTTCCAAACAAAGAGAAATGACACAGCATGGGCCTCCCTTGGCCAACAGAGACACCTTCAGGAAACTCATCATCGGGTTGATGTTGTCATGAGGGAAGGATGGATGTGCTATGGTTCTAACGTGCCAGCAGTCTTGAGCTTTGTAGTCCACCCATAAAGTAGCCAAGTTACAAAGGCTCTGGGCCTTTGGGAAGTGAGTGTGTCTGCTTTTCCTGAGTGCTTTTCTCTTGACTAGGAGATATAAATGTGTTGCTTTTCCATAAATTGTGTAATTGTTCTTTATACATTTTTCTCAGCACATTTTAATTTATGTTTTTACTTCTGTGCATAGATAAAGTTAAGAGTTAAAACAAGCATAAAACAGAATTGCCTGCCTTTAAGGCATCCTGGAGAGGTGTCTCATTTACTGTTAGGCACTCTCCTCTCCTTTAATTCCCTTAACCTGAGGCAACCCAGCTGCTAGCTTGGCCACAGATGCAGGGGATGCGGATGGGGATGAGAGATGGGAGGCACTTTAAGTTTCCTTTCAACCGGTGCCTTTGCTGACAGAAATAAATTAATGTGTAGTATTTATTCATGTATTCGTGACTGCTAGCTATTCCTTTCAGGTATAATACATGAAACTTAATCAAAGCCTTAGGGAGAAAACCGAAGGCCAAGGACTTATTATTTTAGGCCCATGAGCATATGAGCAAGTGAGCATTTTGCTGCTGCTTGGAAGCTACCCACACTGGATCTGTCACTGCTAGTGTGCAATCACATAAAAAGCATACAATGTAAATCTTATAAAAACTACTAATTAAAAATATGGTCTCCTGAAATACCGGAAGCAAACATTTTTTTCCTGGCCTATGAATGAAAGGAGTCTTTTCAAATGAATCCATCTATACAGTGTACTAGATCATATTACATCTGTGAATTTAAGAGCTATGTGAATACTTTCTGAAGTAAATGAAAGAACTAAATAAGCTGTTCAGCTATATATTTCTAGAAATTTTTATATTTATATGTTCATTCGAGACTGGACCCTTAAGAAATAATTTTACAGTAATATTTAGTAGCAGGGTTATAACTATTTCCTGAACATTCATATTTTATTTTGACAACTTAAGCATTTTTAATATCATTTTTTGCTCCCTTTGCATATTTCTTTTTTTAAGGAAGTGGGAAAATATTGATTCTTTTTCTTGCAGTTCTTTAAAATTTTCTTATTGGAGAACCCCTTCATGATGGTAGAATTTAGACATTTTTTATGCAGTGTTAAGGGCTGAAGACATGAATTGGAGTGAGGAAAGAGGAGATCATGCTCCCTTTAGAAATACTGGGAGATGTTTTACTTTGCAGACACTGTATGTTAGTACAAGTCCACTTATTCCTAATTCATTTTCTTTTATTGACTTTCAACATAGGTGCCTTGTTAACTTTTGGCTACAACAGTAGTTCTCTAGTTCTTAAAAAATGACTTTTATCATTGCAGACCAAGAACACTTCAAGTGGTTATGGAACAAGGCTGTTGTAATGAATGAATCTCTTAAACTGTTCCCTAGATTGGTCATCATTAAGTGCTATTGAATCCTTTCATTCTGTTAGTGAGCAGGGCCTCTGCTTAGATATTCTTTATATTTCTTAGTTCTAAATAAATGTTGAATATTCTGTAGCCAGACTGATGTTATAGTTCTTAGCATAGTTAACACTGTTCTTAAAGTACAGTTCTTAGTGCTGAATAAATGCTGAATATTCTATAGCTACCTTGGGTTCCCAGATCATGTAGTATCATCAAATTTAAGGCCTACGAAAGTCTGCAGTGTTTAATTAATACTAAGATTTTCTTTGTATTGGAATTTATGAAAGATCAGTTTTCTTCATGTACTGTTAAATACCCAATGCTTTTAAAACAGGCTGCTCTTGGCTATATTGTTTTAATGATTTTCCTCCATTTTATTTGATGCTGTTGTGAAATAAGGCCTTTGCTGCCATGTTAACTTCATTATAATTTATATATAGCTCGAAAATGTGTGATTCATCCATCATCAATGCTAAATTGGAGTATTCTTTTAAGCCTTGAATTTTCTTTCTGGGCATCTTGCACTCTTTGCTATAGCCTAAGAAAGTGTGTTAGATTAGCATGCAGCACTGGGGCCCGGGTAAGCTATTGACTCAATACTGTGATTGTCTTACGTGATTATAACAACCACATACTTAGCGAGAGAGTTCCTAGCCTGTAAGTAGATTTATCCTATCCTAAGTCAGTCCTTGGTTAATGAGAGAGGTTTATAGCATCTGGGAGAGGGAGTTTCAGAAATTTGATTAAAAGAAAAGGAGGGGAGAATGTGATACTTTTGGGGTGAACAAGGTGTCTAGGCAATTATTTTTTGAGTCTGCATGAACTCATTGTGTTATTTTAAAAAACCCTGGTCTCTAACTCTTTTCAGGTATCACATATTAAAGGATAATGCATACTTGGTAATAACACACCTTGCCTACAGAAAAGAAACAATGATTTATGTTTTCAGAAGAGAAGCATAGTGTTTTCACTAGATCCATCTTTTTTCTGACTTTTCTAAAACAGATTGAGAAACTGAGTCCTGAAAGATTGCAAGATCCTTGACGTTACATAAAAAACTGTAGTAGCATATGGCTTATCTGGGAGGTAAAGATGAGAACAGCTTCTATTTGATTGGTAGTACCCCCTTTTGCTCAGCTTGGTGAATATTGACCTACAGGTTATATCACTTAGGATTTTTTAAATGTTAAATTTACATTGAAAAAATATGTGTTGCATTTAAAATGGAGGCTTCTCAGCAGCATTTAGACCTATCCATATGTTATGGTTTAAACAAAATCAACCAACCAATTTCAGATTTGTCTTTTGGAAAAAGTTACTTTCTTTGTTTTTCCTTTTTTTAAAATTATGTTTTCACCCATCCCCACCTCCCACTCTCAATTCCTCCCCAACTTGGCCTCATCCATGGGTCCTACATTCATGTTCCTTGATGACCCTTCCCCTCCCTCTCCCTCGTTATCCCCCTCCCTCCTCCCTTCTGGCCACTGTCAGTCTGTTCCGTATTTCAATGTTGCTGGTTATATTTTGCTTGCTTGTTTATTTTGTTGATTAGGTTCCACTTATAGGTGAGATATGGTATCTGTCTTTCACTGCCTGGCTTATTTCACTCAGAATAATGCTCTCCAGTTCCATCCATGTTCTTTTGAAGGGTAGTAGCTCGTTCTTTCTGTTGCATAGTGTTCCATTGTGTAAATATATCACAGTTTTCTGATCCATTCATTTACTGTTGGGCACTTAGGGTGCTTCCATTCTTGGTTATTGTAAATTGTGCTGCTATGAACATCGAGGTGCAAAGGTTCTTTTGAATTGGTGTTTCAGGAGTCTTAGGGTATAGTCCCAGCAGTGGAATCAATGGATTGAAATGCAGTTCCATTTTTAATTTTTTGAGGAAATTCCAAACTGTTTTCCACAGTGGCTGCACCAGTCTGCATTCCCACCAACAGTGTGCTAGGGTTCCCTTTTCTCCACAACCTCACTAGCACTTGTTTCTTGATTTGTTTATGAATGACCTTTCTGGCTGGTGTGAAGTGGTATCTCATTGTGGTTTTAATTTGCATCTATTTGATGGCTGATGATGCTGAGCATCCTTTCATATGTCTCTGGGCCCTGTGTATGTCCTCCTTGGAGTGTCTGTTCAGGTCCTTTATGAATATTTTAATTGGATTGTTTGTCTTCCTGGAGTGGAGTCATGTGAGTTCTTTATATTTTTTGGATATCAAACCCTTGTCCGAGGTATCATTGGCAAATGTATTTTCCCATATGGTTGGTTCCCTTTACATTTTGCTGATGTTTCCTTTAGCCATGCAGAAACTTCTTATTTTGATGAAGTCCCATTTGTTTCCTTTATGTCCCTTGCTTGAGGGTACATATGGGTGAAAATATTGCTGTGTGGAATATCTAAAATTTTCCTACCTATGTTCTTCTAGGACTTTTGTGGTGTCGCGACTTACATTTAAGTCTTTTATCCATCTTGAATTTATTTTTTTATGTGGTATAAGTTGGTGGTCGAATTTCATTTTTTTTTTTGCATGTAGCTGTCCAGATCTCCCAACATCATTTGTTGAAGAGGCTATTTTTACTCCATGTTATGTTTCTGTCCCCTTTGTTGAATATTAATTGACCATAGAGACATAGGTTACTTTCTGGGCTCACCATTCAGTTCCATTGATGTGTCTGTTCTTGTGTCAATACCAGACTGTTTTGATTAAAGTGACCTTATAATATAGCTTGATGTCAGGCATTGTGATCCCTTCTACTCTTCTTTTCCAAAATTACTGCAGCTATTTGGGGTCATTTATGATTCCATAGAAATTTTTGAAATGTTTGTTCTATATCTGTGAAATATGTCATTAGTATTTTAATAGGGATTGCGTTGAATTTATTAATGCTTTGGATAGTACGGATGTTTTGATGTTAATTCTTCCGATACATGAACACAGTATATACTTGCATTTATTTGTTTCTTCCTTAATTTCTTTCTTCAGTGCTGTGTAGTTTTCTGAGTACAGGTCTTTAACCTACTTGGTTAATTTTATTCCTAGGTACTTTATTTTTCTTGTTGCTGTACTAAATGAGATTTTTTCCTGATTTCTGATTCCGATATTTCATTGTTGGTGTACAAAAAATAGTTATTTTCAACTGGTCTTTCATTTGCTGGTTAAACTAAGGATGCTTCTCTGAGGAAGAGGTTGTGTGCTCCTAATTTGTGGGTGCCATTATTTCTTGTATTCTCTGTGCTATACCAGCCTTTCACCTGCTTCTGAAGTGTCATGCTCCCTGGTTTCTGACTTTCTTTTTTTTTTTTTTTTTTTTTTTTTTTTTTGCCCCACTGTCCCCAAGTACCTGAGCTCCTGGAGGGCACAGGGCCTGGGGGTTCCACCAGCCAGCTCTATCTGCCCATTCACCACTGGAGTGTCACAGTGAACAGATCTCCTTGCTGGAAAGCCCTTGTAGGGTCCCAATATGCAGCCTGGGTAGAGAATTCTCACTGAAATGAATGAAATCTTGGTTTCTTTGGGAAGAAACTTAGAAAGTGACATGGATGACATAAGCCTCTATTCAGAATCCATGTTTGAGGTCAAAGGAGAATATGAGAGGTTTTCTCATACTTTCTCATAGGTTTTCATTTGTTTAATTTGAACACCTGCCATGAGATTGATTCTGAGAAAATATGACCATATTTCATCCTTACCATGACACCGAGAAAGAGATTATTGGTATTATTTTAGATATGAAGCCATAGATACGTAAGGGAGGCATTCAAGTTATTTGTCCAAGATCACATAAGTAGTAATCAATAGAGGGTATGCATTTTTCTCACTTGTCTGATTTCTCTAAACTATACCAAGAGGAAAATAGCAATGGATATTTGATTTGATATTTCCTTTCTTATTTACCTATGAATAACAACATAGTGATTTTTAGGGCATGTATTTTTAGTTTGGAAAAATTTGTGTCTAATAATGAGCTCATGTATTTATTTAAAAAATATTTTTGAGGACCCACTATTTGCCAGACTCTGAACTAGGTGCTCTGGATAAAGTAGTGAAAAAATATAAAAACAAATATCATTTTATCAAGTCGAGATAAAACTAGAAGCTTTATTTGTGCATGTTTCATCTTGTCCCCTCTTCACTATCAAGACATTGAAACATAGAGCCCAAGATTAATCACTGTTATTTTCCATTAACTCACAGAATTACTGAGCTAACAGGGTACTTCTGAGGTTACTTAGTCAGCTCTAGAGGGTCTGGGGGATATGTAAACTAAACCATTCTATTATTAATATATTTCAAGAAAGGAGATTTCATTAAGTTTTTGTGGTAGCTGCTGCTTTAGACTGTTAGAGCCTGTTCTGACAAGAATATATTACTTCTTTCCCATTGGAGTTGGCTGGTATTTATGTCAATTTTAAACTGAATACATAAATACATAACAACATTTTTAAGCTGTGACTGGTTGTGGCTCCGTTGGTTGGAGCATTGTCCTGTAAACTGAAGGGTCACAGGTTTGACTCCCCAGTCAGGGCACATACCAGATTGTGGGTTTTGTTCCAGGTTGGGGTTTGTGGGAAAGGCAACTGAGTGATAATCGATGTTTCTCTCCCCTGTATCTCTCTCCCCCTTTCTCTCTCTCTAAAATCAATAAGCATGTCTTTGGGTGAAGATTAAACAAATTTTTTAAAAATCTTAAATTTTATACCTTTAACCAAAATAAGTACCTTCAGAGGTTTTGAAATGATGAGCAGGAAGCACCCTGGCCAGTGTTCAGACACCAGTTTGGTACCTATGTAGACTGAATCCTAACCACTGTGGTGACAGTCTCGAACAGATACTTCTGCTTTTATGTTGCAAACTATTTGATCAGTTTTCCTCACTTTGAAATATAGTTTAGAAGCTTTTGGAACATCTCTTCTAGTAGTTATCTCAGCTGCCTCATAAATGACTTGACTTGTTTTCTTCCAAAAGGCTCTATGCTTCATAGAGAATTATTTGTGTGTGTGTGTTTGTATTTTTTACAAATTTTGTTTATTTATTTTTAGAGAGAGGGGAAAGGAGGGAGAAAGAGAGAGATAGAAACATTGATTGGTTGCCTCTCCCATGTGCCCTGACCAGGGACCAAACCTGCAACCCAGGCATATGCCTTGCCAGGAATTGAACCTGGGACCTTTCACTTTGTGGCATGATGCCCAACCAACTGAGCCGCATCGGTCAGGGATGTATATGTATTCTTTTTCTTTTGTTGATTGCTATAGTTAAAAACCTGACTTCCTATTGTAATAGAATTATCAATTCCTGTGCTACAGAATTGAGTACAGTTAATTAAACTCTTATGTGATAATTTGCCATCTGAAAAGCTTAAATGATGACCACTTTCATCTAAAGTCTCAGATTCCATGATTGTTTTATCCATTGAAAGTGTAGGGGAAAATCAAACACTTTAAATGCTTGCACCATGAGAGTGACAGTTGTTGGGGAAGCATCTCCCAAAAGAAAAACTTGTCAAATTTTCCTAGAAGTTTCTCATTGAAAGTCTTATATTTGTAAGATTCTAAGATAAAGCTAGAAGCTTTATCTGTGTATGTTCCATTAATGTCTTTTCTTCACTATCAAGGTGATGAAACATAGAATCCTAGATGCATTCATTCCCTGGTATGCAGAACTACCTCGTTAACTCAACAGAAAGTTTTTGTTCTCTGGAGTATGTCATTCTGGTTGCTGGAGCCTGTTTTAGGGCCTTTGTGGCTCCAGGACTATGGTCCCTTCAGTATGTGGGTTTATTCTTGGCTTAATTCACCTTACAATGGCGGCTTTATCTTGGTTGAGCAAAGCAACGTGCCCATGGCTAGAATCATGACTTTAAATGTCCATTTTTGTCTAGCTTCTCAGTATACTAACATGACATTTTCCTTTTTTACCCAAGATTGTGCTTCAGATGTAAGCTAAAGACTTAAGAAAATCTCACTTAATCACCAAAAGATTACACATAATAATTCCCCTATTTTCCAAGGTGAAACTTTTCCATTGGAATCACTATGAATGTGGTACTGGTTTTGGTGGATTGGGTCCTGAAGATTTTTTAAGGCAATGTAGTGATGTTCCTTACATTTATCTTTAGTAACAACACTCATTTCAATATTAGTTATTTGTGTAATTGTTTAATATCTATATTCCCCACTGAAGTTCAAATTACATGATGACACATACTGTCATCATATTGCCTGATATATATAGTAGCTGTCCAGTCAATATTTGTTTTATGAGTAGTACAGAGAGAACACTGTTCTGAGACCCTGGAACTTGGGCTCCAATCCAAATTTGCCTTAACAAGTTATGTGCCCTTGGGCCAGTCACTTCCCACACTAGACCACAGTCTCCTCACCATAGTGAAATACGGGCATGGGCATGGAGATTCATGAGGTTGCTTACAGCTTTATGAGTCTCAGTTTGTGTCTGACTAAATGGAGGAAGAATTTGAGCCAGTGAGTCGGATGTCACAACTTTGTTTCCAGATGCACGCTGACTCCATTGAAGTGCCCTTAAGCTGGGAATGACTGGCCCATTGCCTTCCCAAAGAGCCCGTGCCAGAACCCGAGTCACCTCCTTTGGGAGATCTGAGAGCAGTATTTTCCAAATTTTTTTTTCTGTAGCAGCTGAATTCTCTTCAAAATTATAAAAGAATTTGGAAACCTATTCATTATGTGTGGACAGAAGCCATGTTAGCACTTAACCTGTGCCTGGGTATTTGCTGCACATAAGATGGAGGAACCCCAGAAGGTGGTTCAGAAGACAGTTGTTCTGGTGAGAGTGGGCATGGAGACCCTGTGGTCTTCCCTGGCTAGCTTTACACTTAGACCTGACCCCACTCTCTGCCCCTTACCTTATACCTCAGCCCCATTTGCGTAGCACCACAGTTTCTAGCTACTTAATAGAAGAACATCATTTCAAATCTTTTGCCCTAGCCAGGCAATAAGGATTTGGATGACAGTATTAACTATATTAGTATGTGATAGGCCTAACTCAGAAGACAGAAAGCTAAAATTTAAATCCCCACCCAAGGCTCCCTGTAATCTCCCCTTTTCCCCATCAGATTCTTTGTAAAGAAAACTGGGTACCTTTCTGATAATCCAAAAGATTCTGGATCAAATTGTCTGTTCACTAATTCAGGGGGGATCAAATGAGAATTGAACAAGGACCTCTTACACAATAAATTCCTGAAAATAAAAATACAACCTACCACCTCAGATGAAATTGAAAACTTCAATAGTCCTATAATTATTAATAAAACTGGTTTCATAGTTAAAATCCTTCTGAAAAAAAAATCTCCAGAACCAGATAGTTTCATTGGTAAATTATTTTTAAAAATTTAAGGGAGAAATATCAATTTTAGATAATCTCTTTCAGATAAGAGGAAACTTCCTAATTTATTATAAGGCCAGCATTACATTGCATTGATATTACAGATGGTAAAAAAACCATGACAAAACAACAGACCAATATCCCTCGTGAAGATCAATTTTTAAAAATGGTAAAATATATTAACAATATTGTCAAATTTATGTGTGTAGAGTTGTTCATAATATTTCCTTATTCTTCTAATGTCAGTGGAATCTATGTTATCCCCTTTCATTCATGATACTAATAATTTGTGTTTTCTCTTTCTTTTGTCAGTTTTGGTAGAGGCTTAACAATTTCATTGGTATGTTCAAAGAACCTATTTTTGTTTTCATTGATTTATTTTTGTTTTTGTTTTGTTTTTGCTTCCAATTTCAGTTATTTCTGCTGTTATCTTTGCCATTCCTGCCATCTTTCTTGCTTTGGGTGTATATTGCTCTTTGTTTCCTAGATTCTGCAGGCAAAAGCTTAGATTATTCATTAAAGACCTTTCCTTTTTAATATAAATCTTTAACCTTGTGTTTCCTATAAGCACCATTTTAACTGCATCACACACATTTTGATATGTTGTATTTTCATTTTGTTCAATCTAATTTTTCACTTGAGATTTTCTCTTTTGCCCATACATTATTTAGTAGTGTGTTGTATAATTTCCAACTACTTTGAAATTTTTATTTGTTGATTTCTTGTTTAATTTTATTATGGTCAGAAAACATACTTTGTTATTTCAGTTTTTCTAAATTTGTCAAAGTTATCTGGGTGTGGTCTATCTTAGAATGTTTTGTGTGTACTTTAAAATAATTCATTTTGCTTTTGTTGGATACAATGTTTTATAAATGTGAGATTCAATTGGTTAACAGTACTTTCTGGCTACTATTTCTATATATTACTGAGAAAGATGTCAAAGCTTCCAAGTTCAGATTTATCTGTTTCTCCTTTGAGTTCTGTAAAGTTTTTGATCCATGTATTTTGAAGGTCTGTTGTTGGGTATAAATGCACGTTTTCTTGGCAAATTGACTGTTATCATTATGTAATGTCCTTCTTTGTCCCTGTGTCAACGTAAGAAACATTCAAACCTGTAAAGAATTTTTATGACTTTGTTTGAGACATAAAATAAAATAAATTTGAGCCAACTGACGACAATTGCCAGGAAACAAAACCTCAACAGATTAAGAAAATGTTGTGTGAAATGGCAGTTTTACCACATTTTATACATTAGAATCAAAGGACAAGACTTAAGGGACTTACATGAAATTCATTGGTGGTAGATTGGGGAAGGGGCTGGAGAAAGTGGGAAATCTATGGGGTTGGAAAAAAAGTAAAATGAATAGGCACATACTTTAATGTAGGTGGGTATAGGACAGTTAATAGTTAGCAATTAACACAATAACAATGAAGGGATTTGTGGTCTTCCCCTGGTTCGGTGGTTGTATTTTGGGGGTTTGGGTGGGAAATTATTGTGATATTCCAAAGGCATATTACCAGGTATGTTAAACTAGAAGCAAAAGGACAACAGACAGGCTCGGTTGAGCTAAAGACTGACCTTTGTTAGGGAAAAAGACTGCCCTAGGACATACCACACACCAAGAACTGCTTTTAGTTAGTTAAAAAGTTTAAATTTCAGAGTATCCAATGTGGTTACTTTTTAGGTCTCTGAGTTTGTAAGGCCACCACACAGGCCTCCCCACTGAGCATGTCAGCTTTGGTGCATGGCCCCTTTTCAACCACACCTGGCAGTTTTCTTTGTTTTGAAGTCTGCTCTGACATAGCAATTTGTCATAGCAGGTTGCTTTTGAAGTGTTTGCATGGTATACTTTTCCCATCCTTTTACTTTTAACCTACTTACTGATACATTTCCAGTTTTTGTTAGCATGTAGTTGGTTCACATATTTATTCATTTTCATATTCTGCCTTTTAATTCACATATTTAGACTATTTGAGTTTAATGTCATCATTTATTATGTTCTGCTGGGATTTATGCCTATCATTTGATTATTTGATTTATCATATTGATTTGATCATTTAACTTAATTTTTATTGTTGACACTATTGCAGATGTTCCCCTCCCCTCTTTGCCTATCTCCCCTCAGTCCCCACCATCCTCCTTCCCTGTGGCCATCACAACACTGTTATCTGTGTCTGGGTTATGCATTTCATTATTATTTCCTGTTTTATTTTCTTTTGTTTCCTGTATTAGGTCTTCTTTTGAGTTATTTGAACATTTCTTAGTGTTTTATTTTGATTGGTCTCATATCTCTTTGTATCTTTTTTTCCTTCCTTTTTTAATGCCTGCTCTAGGGATGGCAATATACATGTTTCACAGACAATTTAGAATCAACATCTTACTGCTTTAAGTGGACTGTAGAAACCTTACCACCATATAGATCGCTTTTTCGCCCCTTCTTTTGTTACTTTTATCTTATCTGCTATATTTCCATACATTGAAAACCCCACAGAAAATGCTAGAATTTTTGCTTTCAATGAAGAACTCAAGAAAAGTATAGTGTTTTATTTTTGCCCAGATATCTACTATTTCTGTTGCTCTTTATTCATTCAAAATATTTTTAAAAATATTTTATTTTTAGAGAGGGGAAGGGAGGAAGAGAGGGAGAGAGAAACATCAATGTGCAGTTGCCTCTCGTGTGGCCCCCACTGAGGACCTGGCCCCTCAACCTGGGCATGTGGCCTGACTGGGAATTGAACCAATGACCCTTTGGTTCACAGGCCAGCACTCAATCCACCGAGCCACACCAACCAGGGCTCTTTCTTCATTTAAAAAGTAATTATTTGTGTTTAGAAAGAAGGGAAGTGAGATTATACATGCCACAATCAGGGACTGAACCCCACAACCCAAGCATGTGCCCTGACTGGGAATCAAACAGGTAACCTTTCAATTTGCAGGACAATGCCCAACCCACTGAAACAGACTGGTCAGAGCTCTTAATTCTTCATGTTCCTTGTGGTATCATTTCCCATTTGACTAGAGTCCCCTTTTTCTATAATCTTAGACAAAGTCAGCTGCTAATGAATGATTTTAGTTTTTCCTTCATACAAGCTTATGTCACTTTCATCTGGAAGGATATACTATTCACTGGATATAAAATTTTGTGTTGACATTTTTCCATAAGTGCTTTTAAAATGGTGCACCACTTGTTTCTCTCTTCTATGGTATTGAGGGAGAAATTGGGTTTTTGTGCCTTATGGGTAATGTGCCATTTTTCTTTCACTGCTTTGAAGATTATTGTCTTTGTCCCTCATTTTTAGCACATTTTTGGGGGGATTATCCTAGATGTGGTTCACTCTGCTTTTTGAATTGATATGATAGATTCATGGCTCAGGGCTTTTCAGCCATTTTGTTAAATTATGCACTCTTTGCCCTCTCTCCCTGGGACTTCTATGACACAAATGGCAGACCTTCTGTTATTGTCATCTAAGTACCCAGGGCTCTGTTGTTTTGTTTTTATTTTTATTTTTTAAATATATTACTCCCTTCCCTACAATGAAAAATAAACCCTCAAATATTAGGAGAGTGATAGTTTGGAGTATCTGAGAAACATATGAAATATATTTGTAAATTATTTCTGGGGAGTTTATTTTTCATTTGATTTATGTAAATGCAACTTATCCACAGGATTAAAATATTCAAACATGACAGGAGGGTATAATATAAAAAGCAAGTCATCCTCCTCCCTTTGCAGTCCACTTTCCAGAGGTAACCATTTTAACATTTTGCTGGGTATGTTTCCAGATAATTTTCATGCATACAAATAGTAAATGAGATCATATTACACACATAAATGTATACCACGTTCTTCTCACTTAGCAGTAGGTCTTTGGTGCTCTTATTAGTACATTTCGTTCTACTTCATTCTTTTGAACAGCTGCATAAATGTATTATTATTCACTTAAGGAATTCCATTGTGTAATTTTCTTTTTTATTTATTTAAATATATTTTATTGATTATGCTGGTACAGTTGTCCCAATTTTCACCTTTTACCCCCCTCCACCTGGTACCCCCATTTCCTCCAACAATAGTCCCCTTAGTTCACGTCCATGGGCCATGCATCATATAAGTTCTTTTTTGTACCTACCAATTTATACTTCTCTGTCTCTGCACCTATACCCCCTTTCTTTCCCTTGCCCCTCCCAACTGATAACACTCCAGATAATCTCTGTATCTATGATTCTGTTTCTGTTCTGCTTGTTTGCTTATTTTGCTTTTTAGATTCAGTTGTTGATAGTTGTGAGTTTATTGCCATTTAAATGTTCATAGTTTTGATCTTTGTCTTATATAATTCCCTTTAACATTTCATATAATAATGGCTTGGTGATGATGAACTCCTTTAGTTTTATCTTGTCTGGGAAGCACTTTATCTGCCCTTCCATTCTAGGTAACAAACTATATAAATGATCCCTGAAAGTGTAGTCTTTACTGCCCTTCCATTCTAAATGATAGCTTTACTGGATAGAGTAATTTAGGCTGTAGGTCTTTGCTTTTCATCACTTTGAAAACTTCTTGCCAGTCCTTTGTGGCCTGCAAAGTTTCTTTTGAGAAATCAGTTGACAGTCATATGGGAACTCCTTTGTAGGTAACTATCTGCTTTTCTCTTGCTGCTTTTAAGATTATCTCTTTATCTTTAACCTTTGGTATTTTAATTATGATGTATCTTGGTATAGTCCTATTTGGGTCCATCTTGTTTGTGACTCTCTGTGCTTCCTGGACTTGCATGTCTATTTCCTTCACTAAATTAGGGAAGTTTTCTTTAATTATTTTTCCAAATGTTTTCAATTTCTTGCTCTTCCTCTTCTCTTTCTGGCTCCCCTAATTTGAAAGTTGGTAAGTTTGAAGTTGTCCCAGAGGCTCTTTAGCCTATCCTTGTATTTTTGGATTCCTTTTTCTTGCTGTTCTGATTGAATGTTTTTTTCTTCCTTATGTTCTAAACCATTGATTTTGATTCTCAGCTTCATCCCCTGAACTGTTGGTTCCTTGTGAATTTTTTATTTCACTTAGTGTAACCTTTATTTCAGCCTGGGTCTTTTTCATGCTGTTGAACTATCCAATAAATTCCTTGAGCGCCCTAATGACTAGTGTTTTGAACTCTTCTGATAGATTGCTTATTTCCCTTTTTTTTTTTAAGTTCTTTTTCTAGACTTTTGCTCTGTTTTTCATTTGGGCTATATTTCTTTGTCCCCTCATTTTGGCAGCCTCCCTGTGTGTTCGTTTCTGTGTATTAGATAGAGCTACTTCAACTCCCTGTTTTAGGAGCATAGCCTATTGTAGAAAAGTGTACCGCTAAGTTGGTTGGGGTGGAGCCTTTGGTAATTGACAGGGTGGGGCAGCCCAGGTGAACCAGGTTGTTGGAGTATCCCATATGGTGTTGCTGCTCTGTGGCTCTGTGTGGGAGAGGGTTCAGAAAGGGGACAACTCTGCTGCCTGGCCTCTGGAGTTTTCTCCAGGAAGAAACTGTTCCCCAGCACTCACCCTGATGCCAGACACTTCAATTTCTCTATGTATTCCACTGGTGTCCTTTTAGCTGCTACCCCAGTGCTGGGGGTCAGAAGGAGTGAATCTGCCTTAGCACTAAGTCCGTTGAGGGCCCTTTAAGAGGACTTTCCTGAGAATCCCGCAGTTTCTTCCACCCCAACCCCCACTGGTTTTTATAGCCAGAAGTTATGGGAATTTATCTTCCTGGCACTGGAACCCTTGGCTGTGTGGTCTTGTGTGGGATCGCTCCCAAGGAACCCCTCCCTATTTTTATCCACCACAGGTGAGTTGGGACCACACTTTGACCACCCTTTCTGTGTCTCCACATCTTTGTCCCTCCTACCCGTTTGGATGAATGTGACTTCTTTAATTCCTTGATTGTTTTACTTCCATACAGCTTGATGTTCTGATGAGTCTGGGCATTTTTTTAGTCTAGTTGTAATTTTTGCTATGGTTGTGTGAGGAGGTGAGCTGTGTTTACCTATGTCCCCATCTTGGCCAAGAGTCTCCTGTTGTTTTGTTTTTTGTTTTTAATTTTTCTCCTGTTTAGGTTAGCTAATATTTATATGGATTTATCTACAAGCTCACTGACTCTCATCTTCATGCTGCTTTGAGCCCATCCAGTGAGTCCTTATTTTAGTTCTTTTATTTTTCAGTTCTAAATTTCCCAACAGTTCTACTTTGTAGCTTTTATAGCTTTGCTTAGACTTTTCTATTCTTCCACAGATTTCAAGATTGCTGATGATTGGTTGCTGCAGCATTACAGTAGCTGCTTTGAAAGTCTTCGTTTGATCATTCAAACATCTGTGTCATTTTGGCATTGGCATCTGTTGGTTGTCTTTTCCCTTGCTGAGTGATTTTGGATTTTATACAGGATATTTTGAATATTATGTTATTTAAGATTTTGGATAGTGTTTAAATCTTATGAAGACCATTGATATTTATTTTAGCAGGACAGTCAACTTGGTAGGGTTCAGAGAACAACTTATAACCCACCTTCTGTGAGGTGTTGTCCCAAATGTCAATTCAGATTTCCAAACCTGGTAGTGTTATTTGCATGTACCTGGTTCATGCACCCTCCAGTGACCTGTATAGGACATAAGCAATTCAGTTTTTAAAGTCTTTAGTACTATGTTTAGGATGAGATCCATCCATGCACAGCTTGTGAGTGAGTCTGAGAATCCATAGCATTTTAATGGGGTCTCTTTCCCAAGCTCCCTCTTCTCCGTGATCTCCAATACTTTTCAATTTTGTGGGGCTTAACTTTTTTTATCATTTAGCCAGAAAGGTTGATTTCACTACTCTGCACTGCTATATAGTTCCCCAACTGTGCCCATGTCCCTGGGACCAAGCAACTGGAGAACATAGAGACTAAAAATGGTGGGGCTTGGTCCCAACCTCCTGGAACCACAGCTCCACTGAACTCAGAAAAAAGTCCTCCCCCCTCAGAGTTTTTTTCCTGTAGGCTGCCACCACCACTTGTTGGGTTGTGGCCTGAGATAACAGAGAAGGATAAAAGGGGGAATTTCCCCCTCTCTGAGTGTCACATAGTTTTTCCTTCTCCTTGAGCCAGAGCTACAGGGTATCTTCCGTGGTTCTCTCTCTCTCTCTCACACCACCTGGTGCCTGCTTACAATGTGACTTCAGGCTTGGCATATTGGGGGAAAAGTAATGGTAAACTCACTGCCGGTGAAGTGTTACTTCAGATTCTAGTCTTTCCTAATCTGCATGCTATTATTTATTTTTCAGAGTCCTCAATTACATGCTTGGGAAGCCTCTCCAAATTTTAAGTTTGGTTCACTGGGAAAGACTGGATGGAATGTGCTCATACCATCTTAGGCAGAATCAGAACTTCTGTGTCTGTTTTTTGAATATGTAGAATACTGTGACTCTAAACAGTGAATGCAATTACTCTCTCCTTAGTGTTACTCTATCCAGCTTTATACCTTTGCTTTAAAAACTGTCCTTAGGACCCACATTCACATTTCAAGAAGAAGGTGAGATTAATACTGCCAATCAATAGTGTTTATTTCCATCATCTAATGAAACAAAAATTCTTTCTTGATTCTACAACTAAAACCAGATAGGGAGTATTTTTTTCTCATTAACCTATTTATTAAAATGATGAATGATTTTTTTCAAAGTTATACATACAAGTCAATGGTTTCTGAAATCCTTTTAATCCAACTAAAAAAAGGATTATGAAGATAGTGCTTTTATGTACATCTGAATCCAAAAGGCACCCCCTCTACTAATTGAAGAAGTACTTCTGTAATGAAGTGAGCTTTATTGTGCAAATTTGTCAGTGCCCTGTTTTAGATTCTAAATGTTGTATGTGTTTATAATTCCTGGAGAGGAGATTATTCTGCTAATTGTTAAAATAGTTTAGTTAAAATCAAAGAACACTTGCTTCTGTGAAAATCTGAACTGAAGTTGTAAATACCACCCTTAATAACTAAATGGTTAAAGGTGTGACCAGGATGGTGAATGATATTCAAAGACCTGTTGTTCAGGAGGGGTGGGGTGCAGGAAGCTCTGTTGGTGTTAGATGAGAATGGAATGTTTTAGGGAGTAGGGGTTTGTCATTTCCAGGAGTGCAGCAGGCAGCACAGTGGGAAGGCCTGGCTCCAGTCTGAGCCCACTTACAGGATGTCAGAGGGAAGTGTGACTAAGGTCATGGCCACGCCACGTGGTGGGCCAGCTGGAGCCAGAGCAGGGACCGCCGTGGCCACACATCCTGAGTTTCCATGGTCTAATGCAGTGGGCTTGAAAGAAAGGGTGGATGCAGGATGCTGGCTGGGCATTCAGAGTGCGTGGGCTGTATGTCTTAAGTGACAGTGGGTGGGGATTACAGCATTTCATCTGCTTTTCCTTTGACACCTTTTAAAGATACAACCCACAGTTTTCAAGAATGTATGCCTATATCTGCTAGAAGGATCTTAAACCCTTTAGCATTCTTAGGAGCACAAGGAAAAATTTTGAGTACCATTTACAACAAATATGGAAGTTTAAAATTAGATTGAGAATTTGAAATGCTGTTCATATTAAGCAGTTTAGGGGGTTATTTTAAAATCCTTGTGTAATTTTAAGACCTTTCCACATCTGAAAAGGGCGCATGTACTTTTGTTAACTCTTTTTTGGAGAAGTGTTGTTCAGGATGTTTGGCAGGTTGGATTTCAGAATTTCAGCAACTTTACGGTATTGTCATCCAGTTTGACAGATTTAATGGGCACTTAGAGGAAATGGAGTATATTTTGAATCACTGGAATGTATTGTATCTAAGGAACATGGAAGGGTATACATCAAGTTTCAGCTGTAATTAATATTTTGCTGATAATTTCTCAACTATATGGCTTGCTTAACCCTGCCTCTACTTGAAAGATGTCTAGTATTTCTTGAGTGTAAAAAAGTTAATGAGTCTTAGAAAACCAGTGTAGGATTCTTATACACAATCCATTAGGATTTGAGGTCTACTGTGAAAATTTTAAATTTCTTTTTTAAAGAAATATTTTATTGATTGTGCTGTTACAGTTGTCTCAGTTTTTCCCCTTTTGCCTCCCCACCCAGCACCCCCACTCCCCTCTAGCAATCTGCCCCACCTTTGGTCATGTCCATGAGTCATGTGTGTAAGTTCTTTGGCTACTCCATTTCCTATACTATACTTTACATCCTCATGGCTATTATCAAATTACAGATTTGTCCTTCTTAATTCCCTCACCTCTTCATCCATTCTGCTAATCCCCCTTTCCATCTGGCAACCATCAAAATGCTCTCTTTATCCATGATTCTGTCTCTGTTCTTTGTTTGCTTAGTTTGTTTTTTTTTTTTTTAGATTCAGTTGTTGGTAGGTATGTGTTTAATGCCATTTTATTTACAGTTTTGATTTCCTTTTTCTTAAATAAGTCCCTTTAACATTTCATATAATAATGGTTTGGTGATAATGAACTCCTTTAGTTTTTTCTTGTCTGGAAGCTCTTTATCTGCCCTTAGATTCTAAATGATAGCTTTGCTGGGTAGAGCAATCTTGGCTGTAGGTCCCTGCTTTTTGTGATTTTTGGATATTTCCTGCCAATCCCTTCTAGCCTGCAAAGTTTCTTTTGAGAAATCAGCAGGCAGGCTTATGGGAACTCCCCTGTAGGTAACTAACTTCTTTTCTCTTGTCTCTTTCAAGGTTCTCTCTTTATCTTTAACCTTTGGCATTTTAATTATGATGTGTCTTGGTGTGGTCCTCTTTGGGTCCATCTTATTTGGGATTCTCTGTACTTCCTGGACTTGCAGTGTATTTCCTTCACAAAATCAGGGAAGTTTTCTTTCCTTAGTTTTTCAATAGATTTCCAATTTCTTGCTCTTTCTTTTCTCCTTCCAGCACCCTAATGATATGAATGTTGGATCTCTTAAAGTTGTCCTAGAAGCTTCTTAAACTCTCCTTGTTATTTTGGATTCTTTTTCTTATTGTTCTGATTGGTTGTTTTTTTGCTTCCTTATGTTCCATACCATTGATTTGATTCTCAGCTTCATCCACCCTACTGTTGATTCCCTGTAAATTGTTCATTTCCATTTAGTATATCCTTCATTTCTGCTTGGCTCTTTTTTATGCTGTAGAAGTACTCACTGAGTTCCTTGAGTACCCTTATAACCAGTGTTTTGAAATCTGTATCTGATAGGTTGCTCATCTTTATTTTGTTTAGTTCTTTTTTTTAGAGTTTTGATCTGTTCTTTCATCTGTGCCATGTTTCTTTGTCTCCTCATTTTGGCAACCTCCCTGTGTTTGTTTCTGTGTATTAGGCAGAGCTTCTTGGACTCCGTGTCTTGGTAATGTGGCCTAATGTAGTAGGTGTTCTGTAGGGTCCATTGGCACAGCCTCCCCTATCACCCAAACTGGGTACTCAAGGTGTGCCCTCTGTGTGGGCTGAGTACTCCCTCCTATTGTAGTTGAGTGTTGGTTGCTGTTGGCAGGTCAATGGGAGGGATTTACCCAGGCCAGTCATCTGCAAGCACTGGCTATGATCATTGACCACCAACCTCCACCCTCTTTGGAAAATCAGCTGTGCAGGGACGGGGTGGTGGTGCCCTGATGTGGTCTCTTCTTGTCCACTAGGGAGGCTCAATCCATTGAGCTATCCAGTTGTTGTAGGTCAAGGGTCAGTCACCACCTGTTTTCTGCCCAGGGCCACCCAGTGTGAGCTACAACACAATCTGCGGGTGGTTGCTAGTTGTGCTGGGCTCGAACGTTCCCAGGCCAAGCCAAAGTGTGATCCAGAGCTGGCTGCTGGTAGTACTGGACCTGGGGCTTCTTAGCCAGTGGTAAGAGGGCGGGAGGTAGGCCTGTAAGTTAGGTGGGGCAGAGCCTCAAGTAAATGCTGGGGCAGGGGGTGGGCAGGGGGCAAACAGTGTAAGCCAGGTTGATGGAGTCTCAGACATGCCTCTCACCTGCCTGTTATGTGGCTCTGTGTGGGGAGGGATCAGAAAAGGCACAATAGCCTCTGTCTACTCTTCTGTCTGGGAGGGAGCTGTCCCCCAACTCTTGCCCTGATGTCAGACACTTCACATCCTACCCAGAAGCCACTGGTGCCTTTCAAGTTGCTTCTGTGGTGGTGCTGCTGGAGCTCAGAGGGAGTGTTTCTGAGTAAGTTTGGCACAAAACCTTTAAGAAAAACTACCAGGGAGTCTAATAGTTTTTTCACTTACTGAAATCTTAGTGCTTTTTACTGCCAGAAGTTATGGGGGCTTATATTCCTGGCACTGGAACCCTGGGCTGGGGGTCCTGGTGTGGGGCTGGGACCCCTTGCTCCTGAGGTATTCCTCCCAAGTTTTATCTACCATGAGTTGATGTGGGAACCCACCTGTTCCACATCTCCATGTCTCTGTTTCTCCTACCCTTGTGGACTGATGTGGGTTCTTTAGTTCATAGTTGTCGGACATCATTCATATTGATTTCTGATGGTCCTGAGTGATCATGGGTCTGTAATTTAGTTGTAATTTTAATGTGGTTGCGTGACGAGGTGAGCTGTGTTCACCTATGCCTCCATCTTGACCATAAGTTCAAAAAAATTAATATCTAAATTTAGAAAACATTATTAAAAATATAAAGTAAGATTTGAATTATCAGGGATCACTTTGTAAATTTTATATTTGTCTAACCACTATGTTGCACACCTGAAACTAATATAAAATATTATATGTCAACTGTAATTGATATCTTTTTTAAAAAAGTACAGAGTAGCCTTTTCCCTCCCTCAACTAATTATCCTATAAAATGCTTTAAGGAATGAGGAAAGGGGTCTTCCTTAGATACTAGGTAGTCTGAATTCAAGTCATATGAGTTCAAGTATCAACCATAGAAACTTGGGTGGGAGGCTATAAGTACTGTGTGGTGTTACTGTTAGATATGATTGTTGAAGGTGCTGTGTTTTTAAGACCATCTTGGCAAGAATTCACTGAAGCATAAAAAACTTGCTGTAAAGGGCTAAGTAAATTTATTTAATCCAGTGTTACTCCTAAAAATTTATACTTGCATTCATTCTATGGAGAGAAAAAGTATAAGAAATCACAAGTTTTAGTTAGATTATTTTGAATGCAATGTTATATTCAAAATTTGTGAACTTACATTTAAATTTTAAAAATTGATTTTAGAGATAGAGAAGAAGGGAGAGATGCATAGAGGAACATCGATTTTTTTTTTTTTTTGTTCCACTTAGTCATGCATTCACCCATTGATTCTTATATCTGTCCTGACAGGGAATTGAACTCACAACCTTGGCGTATGGGGACAATGTTCTAACCAACTGCGCTCCTGCCAGGGCTGTGAATTTACCTTTAAAATAAGGTATCTGAAGTGACATAAATTTATTAACAGAAAGGGAGAGTGGGAACCAACATTTTTTTAAAGATTCCATTTATTTATTTTTAGAGGGTAGGGAGGGGAGGGAAAAAGAGAGAAACGTGAATGTGTGGTTGCCTCTTGAGTGCCCCCTACTGGGGACCTGGCCAGCAACCCAGGCATATTACAGAACTGGGGAATCGAAGCACAACCATTTGGTTCACAGGTCGGTGCTCAATCCATTGAGCTACACCAGCGAGGGTCCAACATTTTTTGAGTGTTAGTTATATATCCTCCTGGAAGCAAGTCACCCATTATGTGTATGGTTTCTTTTAATTTTCATAGCTGTTCATTGAATTAAAGTTAATAGATTAGAAAGAAAATGCATAGGTTATATTGAATTTGGCTTTTGTAGGTGGGAAATGATAAGAAAGAGAGGCTACACACAGAACTTAACAGTGATTCTCAACTGAGGATGACTATGTCCCCTTGGGGACATTTGGCAATGTTTGGAGACCTTTGTTGTTATTGTCACCACTGGGGATTCAAGATTCTGTTAGTTGCTAAATATCCTTCAGTGTACAGGATAAGCCCTGTCCCAGTAATGAATGATCTGGCCCCAGATATCAACAGTGCTGACATTGAACAACCATGACTTAAACACAAAAGAAATTAAAACCAGTGTCCTCCATGCCTTACTGAGATGTATGGAAGAAACTTTAGCCTGATTCGCCCATCTTAGCAAATAGCTGTAGCCAACTGTTATTTCTAGACATCTCAAGGAGTAGAAACTATAGCTTACTAACAGAAAACATTTATTTGTGATTTCCAGGGCCCATTATTTTAGGTTTTTACTTTCAGGATACACTATTTTCCTTCAATTTGAGTTTCTCACAGAGTAATTATGGCCTTTTTTACTTCCAGTTGATCTCTCCATCATGGAGGTAATAATTAGCTGGTGACTATTCTGCATGAAGCATTCCTTTGTCCAAGGTATTTATGGGCTGCTATTACATTACCCATGAGCTTTAACCATTAACCAGTAGGGAGTGCTACAGTGCATGAACATTGTTTAGATTGTCACTAAGCATAAAAAATCATAGGGTCCAAAAGTTGGAATATAACGCACTGTAAGGATAAGGTTTTGTTAGCATCAAGTGGCATTAATGTGTGGTTCTTGTTAATAAACACTTAAGTTCTATTTAAATGTTTAGCTTGTGCTTGGAGACTCAGATTCAGCTGCAAGGCCTCAACAGTTTATAGAGGTTCCACGCTCTTATCTGCCATTCAAACAGGTTCCCTTCTTCAGTATTCCAAGTGGTCATAGATTTGTAAAAGTTGATGGACCCATAGTATTAGGCATGATACATCATTATTAGGGCATTTTAGAATACTTACCACTATTTTCAATGTCAGACAATTCAAATCAATGAAGAGATGGAATGGGGCTGGGACAAAGGAAGAGAGCTGGAAAACTGAGACAGGTAAGGTTTATGAAGAATGGGAAGAGTGTCAGATAAACCATCAGGGGGTTCGTTCTGTGTTATGGAAATACTTTTGAATTGAAAAATAAAATTAAACTATCTTTGAACACGTAGCAAGTGTGAGTTCTTTAGACAGTTGGGGATGCTGTGGAGAAAGGGGATGAGGACTGAAAGGGCAGGTGGAAGGACAGCAAATACAATAATCTAGGCTGCTGATTTTATAAAATAAAATATTTTATCATACTCCTGGGAGAAGACCAGATGTCTATTTCTTGGTTTTAATTAGGAAGTGTGCTTTAGTTACCTGGAAAAGAAATGGTCTCTGCTCTCTTAAAATTGTGTTTAACAAGATACCCCTACTATCTCCACCAAAAAAGATACATGGGTATAAGATAACAAAAACGGAGCTCTATTCTCAATTATAGTCATTGGCTTTTGCTTTAAAAAATTAAGCTGTCTCCATTTTACCTTTTAAAGTATCAAACATGGACATACAGATTTTTATTGTTTTTTACAGAATAGTAATCTTTCATTTTCTGGCAATTTAAACTCTACAGAAAAATACAAAACACCCATTTGAAATAACAGTTTTTGAAAAATATTTCTTGCTCTGAGAAGATTTACATATTATGTTGTTCACCTATTTTCCTAATGATAAAGGTGGGAAGTGATTTTCACTCAGGGTCTGTCTTTTTTATTCTGTTTCTCCTCAGTTCTAATCTCTTGAACTTTCTCCAATTTTGTAAAACTTAATCTGAGTTATAATCTTACCTGCTTCTAACAGGGTGGCTTTGAGTCAGTTTCCTTTTTTTAATTAAAAAATAAATACTTATTTTTATAGAGAGGGTAAGGGAGGGAGAAAGAGAGGTAGAGAAATATCACTGAGAGAAATATCGATTCAATCCATTACATCTTTCATGCCCTCAGCCAGGGACCTGGCCCGCAACCCTAGGCATGTGCCCTAACTGGGAATCAAACCAGTGACCTTTTGGTTCTCAGGTCGGTGCTCAGTCCACTCAGCCACATCTTCCAGGGCTGTTATCTAATACCAATTTTATTAACTTTTACAAAGAGGGAGAAAAAATGGAGATAGATGGAACAATATTGGCAAAATAATCTTTGAAGCCAATTGAAGATATGTGAAGTTCATTATACAATTACCTCTACTTCTGTACATGCTTTAAGAATTTTTATAATGAAATATTTTAAATAGTCAAGTAGAAATAGATTAAACTAATCCTTATTCCAAGACTACCATTGTCATTCTTAAAAAGTCAAAGGGAAGTTCTGAATATACCCACAGGCCAAGTGCAAAGGCAGGTATAGTATGATATCAGCTCAGGACCTGGCTGGGGTGAGTGGAAGATGAACAGACTAAGTGTGTTTGGGGATGGGTGCAGATAGAAATTCCTTAGCTGTGAATGGTGAGTCCTGACTCAGCTAGACCTGGCTCTCATAAACTCTTCGGTAAATGGGCTTTTCCAATGAAACCTGTCTAATGCTTTTCTTCAGCCCCGTTTTTTCCCTTTTCTCTAGAAATTGGCCCTAAACAATGGTATATTTTCATATGCTGATTATGACACCATCTCCCTAAGTCTTGCATGCTCTTATCCAGATGATCAAGAATTACTTCAGTCCTGGCAACTCCAGGAGCTGTTCATTTCTGGGACATTTTGGTCTCTGCTCTGAAGCTCTGATTAAGTATCTCACTCAGTGGTTGGTGTCTGGAGCTTTTACTGTGTAAGAGTTGTTTCATTCTGATATGCAGGATAATCCTTAGGTAGAACCTCCACCTGGTCCATCTTGGAACGCACTTGATTCCTCAAAGCTCACACTTGACTTTTTATAAAGTCCAATCAGAGCTACTGAGAGCAGACACTTGAGATACATCTGAAAAACCCAGAAATATGTTTTAATATAAGAACTCCAAAGATGTTCCTAGCAACCCCACGAGTACATACACATCTCTTCTAGTCTTTGTCAAGTACCAGGGCTCTGAGGGCAGAGACTAGGAGCCCAGGACTAGTCTCCCTTCTGAACCTGGAGATAGATGTAGTGCCACCTGCCACCCTGATATGGAACTGCACTTAATGCTCTCCATTTACTTAGTGAGTTTAATTTTTTTCTTGGTAAAACCTCAAGTGAAATCTTTGACAAGGGTGAAAGAAAGAAGAGGAAGGAAAGTATTATTGAGATTGAGGTCAGCATAAGAGCGTAACAAAAGAGCTTGAAAAATTGAGATGTGGAGGTCAAATACAGTAACTGGCACTGTTAACAGTGACTTGTTGAGTAATTTATACATAGATTTCCCTTTGCTTAGAAGCTGCTACCGCATTTACTTCCTCTGAGATGCAGTGTTTCTCCAATGGAGAAGAGACAAAAGAAGTTGGCTTACAATATGCTGCCCAATCTAATATTTGGTTCTTATGTACTCACTTAATAGATATATATTGAACACATATGTTAGACTCTGGGCAAGAGGATGGGAACAGTGCAGTATGCAAGGCAGACTCCAATCCCTCTTCTAATGTTGGAATGTATACTGATCTGTAGGGTACAATGTCTTCAGTTCACATGGTGTTATTAATGGTGCAGTGTTTCTTACTCTTGAAAAACTGGGAGCTTTGGCCTTCCAAATCTACATTTCTATAAGAAAAAAGCCAGGGAATTATGTGTGTGTGTGGTGGGGGGGTGTTAAGAAATATCTGCTGTGGTAAGCAGAGGCACATGTTTTGAAACTTGCCCTGGACTCCCACTTTCGTTTTTATTTGATGTTTTTGCCTTGGGGGCATCTTGGTCGAGATCCCCCATCTTCATGTGCCTCCCTTTATAGGGATCACCCTGCAGAATGGGGTGGGGGGCTTGGGTTAAGAACCAGGACAACAAACCAGGTTGGGGTAAGAAGTATGTCTCCCTGCTAGTGGGCAGTGCTCTTGAGCTATGCATCTTCGTTGTTTATCCAGCCCTTCTCAGGCTGCAGCTGCACACATACTACCTGTTCTTCAGGATTAGAATTTAAGTCAGAAAGGTGAAATCATGGTGCCAGTTTTTCTAATCCTCCCATCCATGGACCCTCTATTTCTGACCACTGTGCTCTTTTTTTTTTTGTCGTTTGAGCACACATGAGGCACTGCTTCTGCCTCCACATTTGTGTCTTTGCAGTTCTTCCTACCTAGTGGGCTCTTTCCTACCTACCTGCTCATAGGTGATGCTCACCATGGAAAGCACACCCCTCCTTCTCAAGTGCTCCAAAGGCTGAGCACTAGCAGGGTTCAAGGCTGGGGAGAGACAACAGAGAACAGAGCTTCTACCAAATCACTTGCTTTGATCTGTTTTACATATTGGGCTTTCTTGTAGTTTTCCTTTGCAGAAAACACTCCAAAATTTAAGGTGTTGCTGGTTTCATTAATTTAACGCCCACATGTTGCTTTATTATTCATTGTCTCTCCTAATCTTTGTACCTGTTATTTACAATTGTGTCTTGAATTTTGGAGGGCATGGTCTCTATCTTGTATGTCTCTACTATCCCAGAGCCCAGCCAGAGATTGCAGGTATAGTAAGGTAAAAGATAATTTTTGCACAAGCAAATCAATATTTCATTTATTGATCATCAGCACAGTGTTTATAGGTGATTCAAATTTAAATTTTAATGCCCTGAGACTCTCCTTCTGAAGGAACACTTACTCCTTGCTCCTCTTTAAAATGGGTTAGTTTTCAAAACGGAAGCTATCCATACCATCGTTACTTTCATCTGTGGAGTTCTGTCACTTTAACCCTAGGGATAAAAGTAAGGCACAGGTGGTGACAGGCCTCGTTGGAGCAGCCTTGGGAACCTCAAGCCACCTGATGTGGGGGAGGCAGAGAGGGATGGGCATTTTGATAGCATTCAGGGTGGGGACCACAGTCCATGCAGAAATACTGTGGGGATTTCCAGACTTTCCTTCTAAGAAACACAGTACTTACGACATGGCATCTCTAATTAGGCAACTAAGTACTATTTAGGGGAGACCACCCCACATCCTAGGGTAACATGGAAGAATGGGTGAACTGGCTCTTGGGACCTCTTATTTAATTGTTAAACACACCACTTGCTATTTATTTAAACTTCAGCAGTAACTGAACTTTTCTAGCTTTGTTTCACATAAATATGGGGGAGTCCTCACAACATGATTTTCTTATTAGGTGCTAGATCTCCTCTCTTACCCAGTAGACAAAAGTTTTATGCCAGTGTTCCTCTGAAGTTTCAGAAGAGGTCGCTAAACCTCAGAAAGTATGAGGATGAAAGGCCCAGAGGCAAGCATATGTATACAACTTATTTCAAGTCTTGGCCTTACCCTCAAATGTGAATTTTGTATGCATTATGTATCTGTTTTCATATCAAAGCAATTTAAAAATTATTTTTCAAAATACATTATTTAGTGTCCTTAAATGTTGGAGTAGAGCTTATGCTCCAAGGATGTGTAATATGTTGAGTGCTTGGTTTTGTGAAATCCCCAGAGGGTCCTGATGCTACTTCCATCTAATTCTTTTGTGGTTAGTTTTAAATTCCAAGATGGAGACTAAGATTTTATAATATTTTTGCATGTAGCAATTTACTTTATCCTCCCTGTAGCTCCATGAAATAGATACTATTGATTACCTTCATTTTATAGACAACAGGCACAGAAATGTTCAGCAAGTTACCCACAGTTTAGTTTGTAAATTTGGAGCCGAGATTTGGCCTGGGCACTTTGGCTCTGCAGTCCACGCTCTTAGCCACACTCTGTTGTCTGCCTCTAGATTAAACCAATTGATGTTTTTTGTCATTGATAATGGTCTAAGAATTTTGATGCTGCTTTTCACAGTCACTACCCGACCCACAGCCATTTTGCAATAAATTTCAATGTCATTTACAGGTTACTAATTTGTCGAGCTCAAGAAGCTCAATGGTTGAGCTTGGTGTCCTCAGTTACCAAGAACTTGGTCAGTTCTGTGGTCACAAATAGAGTCTACCTGATGACCACCAGCTTGCCAATTGAGAGATGATACACAGGGGAGTACCTCTGATTAGGGTGATAAGTGCCACTACTAGAGAGATACTCAATCTGAAGTTTGTTTTGTGATTCCAGGCGATACATCTGATAAATCACATAGTTGGGTGTTTCCAAACAATGTGACTAAGATACAAAAAATACTAATGTTAAAGTTGCTATAGTAGCTTTGTAATATTATTTGGCATTGATGCACTTTGCTTTAATTGTGTTTCTTAGCTATGTAAACAAAAAGCAAACACCATTTATTACTCACATTTTTGTTTAATGCTTGTGGTTTAACGTTTGCCAGGTATTTCAGTATATGGCCACAAATCACTCTGGGTGACATCAACAAATTTTTTCTGTTTCATCCTTTATTTTTGTAAATCTGTTTCTTTAGTTATTAAAAAAAAATTGGATTGGGGCCAGAAGCTTACTATATCCATTGTGGCAAGAGAAACAACAAAGTAACAGGAGAACAAACTAATCCATGTCTAAAGAGGTCTCAAACAAATGTATGATGTAAAATTTATCTTCCACATATTTCTACCTCTGACATAGCTCCACGGGTGCTCATGGGGCTGATTTCATCTACTATCACCAAAGGGAAACCTCTCCATGGCACACTGGGTCTCATCCTCTGTTTCCTAATCAAAACTTCTTCAATTGCCCATGCGTTCCTCAGCATCATTCATTTTTCCCACCCGCATCCCCTTTTAGCTACTGTGCCACTTCTGTCTGAAAGTGTTGTCTCTGTTTATTGCCTTGAATACATCTCCTCCCATCATTCATTTTCATCACTTCATTTAGGCTTCATGTCCCCCTATCCCCCCAAAATGTCTCTTGTCAAAAGTGCCCAGGACTTCCACATTTCAAATCCAGTGATGAGTCCCCCATTCTTACCTTATTCATCCTGCCAGCAGGAGTGCAAACAGCTGCTCCTTCCCTCTTCCTTGAAATTATTTTCTTCACTTGGCTTTCTTGATGCCACACTTTGTGTTCTGCTGACTCGGAGGGTGTTCCTTGCCCGTATCCTTTGCTGATTCCTTCTAAAATCACCCCAATCTGTTCACATTCAAGTGCCCCAGTCATTTTACCACTTTTCTATCTGTCCTTCTCCCAAAGTCAAATTAATCTCCTGGCTTTAAATACCGTGTGAACATTGATTTCATCTTGGAACTCTCTGCTTATTTTCATCCTTATCTCTGCTTGGATGTCTGACATCTCAAAACTAGCATGTCTAAAACCTCTTTATTTACCTCTGCACATCTTCCCACCCCTGCCATACCCAGCCTACTCCATCTTGGGAAATGGCAGCTCCATTCTTCCAGTTGCCTAGGCCAGAAACCCTAGAGTCCCCATTGGCTCCTACAAATCCTATCTGCTCTTCCTTTAAAATATATCCAGAACTTGACCAGGTACCATATCTCCATGGATACCACCTAGGCCGGGCCCCTGTGACCTCATCTGAATTAATCAACTAGGTACTCTGTGCTACCCTTGCCTCAGGATTTACAGTTGTAGATTGTTCCACTCTGATCATGTGGTCTTCTATTTCTGTCAGAGTAAAGACTGTATAGCCCTTGAAAGACAATGGCCAAGAAAGTCCTTTGTGAACTACTGCACCCCATCCTTACCCAACCTAATCATTGTCATCAACTTTCTCCCTTGCCCATTCTGCTGTAGTGACACTGCCTTCATTACTGCTCCTGAAACTGACCAGGTATATTTTTCTACCTCAGTACTCCTGCACAAGTTCTTTTCTCTGCCTTACTTCCTCATTTGTTGCCTAGCTTTCCATGGGATCCACTTCTTCCTTTCCTTTAGAGCTTTGTTTCAAATGTCTGCTGAGTCAGGGGGGCCTTCCTTCACTGATCAATCTAAACAAAATAACAGGCACCTTACCTCCCACTCACAGACACACACCCCACCATTGCTTGCCTTCTGTATCGTGCTGGAGATCTCACCATCAACTAACATATTTTGCACTTATTTTATTGTATGTCCTTTCCTTCTGGACTAAGTAACTCTGTGAGGTCAGAGACTTTGTCTCTTGTTAATTGCTATATCCCCTGAACCCTAGCATGGTACCAGGAAGTTAGTGTACTTAATTTTTTTTGACTGAATAAGTGAATTACCTGGAGAAGGTGGGCACAAATAGGCTACAGAAAATGAGGATTCGTATATCCTAAGATGCCCCCTCTACCCACTCTCCATATTTGACCATTTCTAAGTTTGGGATTCATATTATAATGTATAGCTTTCCTTGATTGCCATCTGTCAGATAGTAGTCATGATACAGTTGCTGTTGCTGATACATAAACAAAGTTTGTCATAGCTATTCTCATGGCCAACCATTTAGGTGAGTTGTATTGTTGGTTATGTATGTGGTTGAGAGTACTTGCAGTTTGAGATTCTCTTAATAAGATTACATTTATTAAAATAATATTTTATTTGCATTGAAACAAAATGTAATTTTACACAGAAAAAAAGGCATGAGAATAGCAGGCAGTAGATACAACATTAGTGAAACAAATGTTCATTATTAGAGAAATGACTGAAATCCCAGATGTTCTTTCAAAGCAACAACTCGGAAAATACATGTACTTGAAGCTGTGTTATTTGTTGCTGAGATACATGCAGAAGGACTTCTAGACACATACCAAGCAATGCAACTGAGGGCAGGAAACGTTGCCAAATCTCCCAGAACAGAACAATAAGAAGTTAGTTTAGCTATCATTCAGGGCTACCTTTAAGGCATTGCGTCACAGTTAATACGCAATGTTTATCTTTTTTCTCATACTACATGAAAGAATGGAGTACTTATAATTAATGATATTCTAGGTTGGATAAAAGAGAATGGGTCTTTAAGATCTTGGAGTTATAAAACTAATATGTAAATCTTAATTTCATCATTTATAGTTATTAGTTTACGTTTTAGTTTTTAAGATACGAAATGTTACTTTTCCATATGCATTAAGCCAAAAAAGAGAGGTTTGGCCTGGTACTGGGGTTATGGTTTCTTGGTTTCCCTATTGAATGTCTTTCTCCAGCATTAAGTAGAGCGCTAGCATTATTGGGACTAATTTTCCAGAAATTAGTTTTGACTTTGGTTTGTTATGATTAGTTTGAAGAGAAATTTTTCAGACATCTGCAGGTTTTGTTTTTCGAATTTTACTTTTTAAATAACAACAGGATCCTAAGAAGCTAACAAAAATATTATGGAAAGAGTTTGCAGGTCCATCATCTAGCTTTCCCCCATGGCGACATCTCACATAACTGTAGTACAGCTGTAGTTTTTAATGGATCATATTTTTCTCTTTCAATGATTTTTTGGGGTGTAAATAAAAAGGAAAAGTAGTTTTGTCATACTATACAACCAGCCACCTCACTTTAGGAGGTTTCCTGGTCACAGAGGGTGAGAACAGAGACTGAGATGTTATAGAAGGATTAATACATCGATTGACAGCTCACAGAGAAAATAATCAGGTTAAATTTGTGGCTCTCCAACAGAAGAACTCTTCATCTATTTGCTTCAGCACAATCTCTGTTTTCATTAAATTATTCTAGAGCAATTTAAAAGGCTCTGCAAAACTTTTGAAATATAGAGCAAGTGGGAGTTCTAAAATCACAGAATTGGGAGAGACTTAAGGTCAACCATGCATTGGATAGGGTGACTTCCCCTTTAACACTCCTGCCAGCTTTCTATTCCAGCTCTTTCTAAGATCCTCCTATGCTTAGGACCTCAGTTCAGTTTCCACATGATAGGTCTTTTGTCACCCACACATCAAACAGATACATACCTTTCCCTTCTTCCACTTAATTAAATACATCTAGATCCTTTCATCCAGCAGTTTCAGCCCCCTTACTGTAGTTGCAGCCACTCTCCACAAGCTATCAGTTTTTCGATAGCTTGATCATATCTTGGAGAGAGAATGATGATGGATCAGGTAAATTAGGGAGTAAGCTGAAAGCTACATTATCGGAAAATTGTGACAGAGAGGACTTGGTACAAGATTGGAAACAAAAGCTCATAATTAAAATCATATTTTAAAAATAAAATAGTAATGTCCTTTTCTTGTGTCTAATTCCCATTTCTATTTATTCCCCTTTACAAGCCAGAATTATAAGGTGTGGTCTGCATTATGAGGGATTCCGATACCCCCATCTTGTTTTCTGCCTCTCACTGACTCCTTCAGGTTATCACCTCCCAGCCAAGAGCACCACCACCTTTACCTCCACCACTGGCCTTGCGTGGATGCCTGGCCTCCAAGTTGCCTTTTCTTTTTGTTTTTGATTCTTTTTCTTTACTGCTAGATATAAACAAGGTCACCTTAGCATAGTTAGTAACTTATTTATAAAGTAACAAATTCATTTACACTTAGCATCAATTAATTTTGCCTTTGAACATTCCAGGTCTTTCCATGTAAAATGTCAGAATGCAATCAACCCACCCCACCTACCCCACATTTGGTATATTGGGGAGCAGAAAAAAAGTCCATGTAGCATACTCTGAAGGACTCTTCAGAGGATTGGAACTCAGAATTGATAAGACCTATTTTTCAGTTTCTTCTTCTGCATTTGCTATTTAGAACATTTTTAAAAAGAAAAGGAACTAAAATATGTATTGAAAAATCTCTGGATACTTCTAGCCTCTTGCAACAGACACAGGTCAGAATGTTAAAAAATTGTGGGGATGAATGGGGCAGGGAGGAGTGGTGAGGGGAAAATGGAGAAAACTGTACTTTAACAACAATAAAAAATGAAAAAAAGGAATGTGACAAAATTGGGTTTGACAATATTATTTCTACTACCTAAGAAACTAGAGGTTTTAAGTAGGGAGAATACTGACTTGAAAGGTAAAAAGTTAAATTCTACAGTATGATTAACTTGGCGCGGGGATCAGGTGGCAGGGAACATGAGGGTTCTGGGTAGAGAAATCCATTCACCTAGTCTGAAAACACATCTGACTCATTTTATATGGACCTCATATTTATATATCTTTGTGGATTATGTAAATATATCTTGACTAAATCTCCAAAATGTTAATGGTATATAAACAGATTTGGAAATAAACCTGGGATATAAATTGTCATCTCCAAAGAGCTTGTTATTACAGATTAAAATTTCCAAACTGAGGAACACAGACATGGAAAAGTTAAAAGCTTTCACTTACTCACAGTGGTCTTGAAATAATTTATTGCGATACCCATATAAAGGTTGTGCTAGCATGCGTGCGCGCGCGCGCACACACACACACACACGCACACCCATCCCATAAACATAAATACATTTTGAAAAACCTGACAGTGTATCATGACACTATTCTCTTTGAGCTGCCATGTGCGGAATATTCTATAAGGGTACTAAGCTCAGAGGTAGCATTTGCCTGTCTTCAGAGTATTCATATCCATGTTTAAAAGGGAAAACACACCAAGGGTAGATAACAAAAGGGGTAATGCATTTTAGCTTGTTAGTGTAGTAAAAAATGTAAATGTGTCAGTAAAGTTCAAAATATGTTCTCTTGACCTCCTAATGCACAGACTCGCCCAACAGTAGAAAATATTTGGTTGATCTAGCCCTTCTCCTTAGATAACCATTTTTTCCTCCCATGGTAATATTTATAGTCCACAAGTTAAACAGATTAAAAGCATGGCAGAAAAAGAAGTGCCTTTCTGTAAGTTTGGTTACAAATGTACATTGAGTGCAAATAATGGAGCTATGTTCTTATTCTCTATGTAAATTCCAAAAACTTGATTTTATGTTTTGATCCATCTTTCTCAATATTACTCCTAATAAATTCCTATGTTGATGAGTATCTACTTATTTCAGTATAAGGCAGTTCAAAAGTTTTGTATGACAACTTTATTTTCACTGAAAACTATTATGAAAGGAATGCCCACTTCCCCCCAGGGTTTGTTGTTGTATGCAGCATTCCTGTTGGAATGCCTTTGAGAGATTAAACTCATTTCTCAGCAATTGTTTTCATAAAATCAGTATTTCGTTTCCAGCACTCATAGCTAGATAGTGTGTAGCTTGTTCTCTACCCATTATTAGCCATGTTGTTTTCACACTTATCTCCAAGGGCCAAAGATTATCTCACAGAAGCTCCGAAATAATTCCTGTTTCTGAAATTTATGTGTAAAAGGAAATTTTTAAAGGGAAGAGGGTGAGAATCTAGTTCAAACTCTTAAGAATTTTTGTAAAGGATTATATTGATTAACAAAAGCTCCTTGGCATTTTCTGGCAGACATGTAAGAGAAGGCAGTGCTTGTAATTAATTTTTAGTAAGTGCCGCATATTTGATAATTGCTCTGATTCATGCTATTATATTCCTCTTCCTTCACCCACAGCAAAACAAGCTTAATTTGATTCATGCCCTTAGGAAGAAAAAAAAGCCTAAGATTACTCACATGGCTATGATTCAGCTCTTGGCTCCCACCACCTCCTCCACCTCCTCCTCCTTCCTTTCTCCCACCCTGCCCACTCCTGTATTCACTCCCACCCAGTGGCGTTGCCATCAAAAAATTGAGTCAGTTCGTTCTTTAAAGTGGGTGGGGAAAGAAGACAACTAATAAAACTTTTCTGAGTGGAGTATACTGCTTAGATCTGAAATCATTGTAGGAAGACTGGCAAAGTGGCTGCTTATATAACATGAAAAGCCTGAAACAGAGACAAGCCCTCATAAAGAAATGTTCAGATTGTCTTACATAAGTCTAGACATAGTTTGTGTGCAAGTCTATAGAGGTATACACATAGCTACATAGTTAGGTTTCTAGGAAAATTTTCTAATATTGGGAATCTCACATATACTGTATGCAAAACTGTCTGATCTCAAAGTAGGATACTTTGCTATAATCAGAAAGTTCGTCTAACAGCTATCAAAAGATTTTTGATCATTGTAAAACACAGATGATAAAGTCACTTTGTTAGCCTTCAAATGAGCAAGATTTTCCTCCCCCTAGGAGTTGGAAGATTGGTTTTGAGGGTGGCAACTCCCCCTCAGTGAGCTGATAGTGGTGGAGGACATTATTGAAGCAGCAATTTCTGTTTCTTCCTTGTATTTTCTTATTCCCATTCTCCAGATGATATAAACGCTTTAATGAAATAAAATGACTCTTCCAAGTCCTTCCCAGAGCCGGTATTGGAACCCAGACTGTCTGTCTGCATCCTGACCTGTAGTACTGGTTTATGGGAACTTGACACAGTTGGATCATTTGGTATTTTAGAGATTGCCTGGGGACAAGAGTGGTGAATGAGAGGACGCTTTATGCTGGAGCTCCAAACCTGCCTTTAACTGAACTGTTGAATCAGGTCTCTGGGCGTCTTCAAGCTGAGCTCCCACACGGAGATGAAGGGAATCATTTGTAATCCTAACCACTTTCTTTCCATTTTGCTGGCTTTCCCCCCATTATGTTACCATCTGTCTCAGAATCATTGCCTGGATAAAGACAAGTTGGAGCAGTTTCTCACCCTCAAACAAAACATAGAATTACTTCTCTTATCCTCCAGAGCAGTGTTGAGCACCATATTTGAGGAATTCCATTTTTATAAAACTTTCCTGCAGTTCAGAGATATCTGGCTGCTGTCTTTTTTATCATTCTTTAAATATGTTTTATGTTGGCTGGAAATCATTAGCTTTTGTTACTGAAGGGTTTGTGGGATGCTTGAATTTTTTCATAGTTTTCAGGTGGAAATCCATGTAGTGTTTCCTCCTTTAAGAAATGAAATTTCTTAATGAAAGACAGTGTAGTAGAGAATGCACATGGAGGTTTCTTTCTGTACCCGCTACACATCCTCCGACTCGATGGTTTTCCCTTAGGGTAACTATGGTGGAGTTTAATGTTATGACCCTGTGAAAAGAATAAACAGTGGATCTTGGGTACCTTTTTCTGGGTCCGAAACCACTTCCTTGCACTCCCATTTGGGGGCCTGTTGTTGATATCAAGGGCAGCACATTACCCTGGCAGAGCTGAAGTGTTTCATTCAGTCTTAGGCCTGTTGTTGTTGTTCTTTCCTGGCTGATGAGTTTCTATGTCTTGACCCTTTTGGGCTGACTGAAATGGAAGTTCCTGAATATTTTCCCTGGATGGCCCTGGCTTGATTTTGCACTGGCTTTGAAAACTCTGAGAAGTTTGGACAGAAAGGCCCAAACGGATGTCAGATATAAAATCAGATGTGTATTAAACCACTGAAACTTTGGGAGGAAAATATGAAGTGGCTAGGCATTTGTCATTATTAATAAAATTGCTACAAGTGATTATTTTTAAAAAGTTATATAGAATTTCATTTTTCTTGTGCAGAAATGTTACTGAGGGAATTGCCCAAGTGTGTATTACTCCAAAACAATGATACAAAGAACAGTTAAAGAATAGAGATTGGATGATAATGATAATAGAATAGCCAACCCTTACATAGCACTTACTATCTGGCAGGCAGCCGCTGTCCTTACATACAGAGCTGACCCATGAACAAAGTGCAGGTTAGAGGTGTAAATCTACTGCACAGTCAAAAATCCACGTATAACTACAGCATTAGCTTTTTAACCCAGGTGCCACAGCTAGGAATGGCAGAACCAGGCTTCAGGCTTTTAAAATGTATAGATTCTTGAAGATGCCAGAGATTTCAGGTGTTTGATTTTATGAACCATCAGTTTTCAGTTTGTGTTTATTTCCACTGAAAGCCATATAATTAAAGGATTTATGTTCTCTTTGTATTATAGAAAGGTAAGTTTCTTTAAGCCAATAAATTTTTACTCAAAAAAGTCAATAGCTAGATTAATACCTCGTTGCTGAAATATAAATTTTAATAACTGAATGAGAAGTATGTGCACATATTTAAAGATAGAAACACTTCGAAAGAAAAATTTGGAAATGTACTTCTAAATAGTTTTGTGTCCATTTAATTTCTGAAAATCAATCCTATATTTAAATTTAATGTGGGGGTTTATTCCAGTAAAATCCTAAAAGAAATCTTTCAGTAAAGTGAATAGTCAACTCCTGATTTAACTGTTTTCCACTCTTTCAGAGTGTACACATTTTCTCTGCCCTCTTCTACCAATGTGAAAATCAAATATTTGAACACTTTACATATTCCAGAAGTAGAAAATGTTTTATGTATTGTAACAAAATTAGTTATCCTTCAAGGCATAATCAGCAATAAATGTCAAGACTTGGTCTGAGCAGTTGCTGACTTTGCTCAAGGTAAAGGAAGTATGCTGAAAAGAGATAACTAGTTAAACTGCTCAGATCGAGCCTTCCAGATTTTTTGTGTGAGGAATCGCTCTTCTTATTACTGTACTTTTCCTGTCTATGCCTGGGAACAATTTATTCCATGTAACACCACCCCCGTATTGGTAGTAAACTTTTTACTGAAGAGGAAGACTTTTAGGCATGCCAATTTATTTAATCGGAATTTTCAAAAATGACATTATGATGATTTTCAAGTTTTTCTTTTGTTGCTTTTAAACCGGTTGGGGTTAAAGGACTATACTGAGAGAGAGAGAGAGAGAGAGAGAGAGATGTGTGTTTGTATTTCATGTGTGCTAGTATGTGAATAGCTCAGGTTAGAATGTGAATTTCAATAAATACAAAAGTGAAAGCTGCAACATGGCTCTCATGATCCCCACCACTTCCTGAAGAACCTACCACGTGGGCCCCAGACGTAGAGACTTAAGATCCTAGAATGGAAAGAGTCCTTCATGGAAAACCTGCAGTAGACCTACACGTATACAATCTGTTTATAGCTGTTATGTGAACTCAAACATTTGGCAGCCTCAGTTGTAAAGGTTTCAACAAATAATTCTGAAGTTTTAAATATTTAGAAATACAACAGGAAACTTGCCATACCTTAAAAGTAATGGTGTAACTTTATTGTTTACATGATCCAGTTCTTGGAAACCATTTAGAAGGTGCATTGTGATCCTGAAATGTACAAGTTATAAAAGAAAAATGTGAGCCTGTCAGATTAACTACAATCATCAGCCTAATAAAACTGAGTCACATCCAAATGGGCTGCACTTACGTTACCCTCCCATTCTAGGGGAAATATGTCTGGGGGAGGCAGTCTGAGTCATCACCTGGTTTGTTTGACATACACTTCCTTCCATAAATTGGGAATGGCAAGCAGCACAGTGTTCTGGGCTTGTCTCAGGGAAGGAGCTATTGCAGCTTTGCATAATCAAAATAGGGCCTTTAGGTTTAAAGGATGAAGCTGAACCCATATTTTGGCTTCAGATATCAGGGGTGGGAGAAACCAACAGACCCTAACAAAGAACATTTGTAAGTACCATTTTTGGGGGGCGGGTGTCATAGAAATGGTAAGAGTGTTCACAGTTAAATTTTTCCTAGGACATAAAATATTTTAGAAATAAATTAATGGTGTTAAAATAAATAAATTAGTAGCTAGTTTACTAAAGGGGACTTATTTTCTTAACAAGAATGTTCTTGATTTGAACAGTCTAAAATGACTACATGAGAGAGAAGGAGGAGGGTGAGAGGCATGATTTGGTAGTAACAATACAAATTTGATCTGACAATGTTTAATTTTTCCTGATTTATCCAACCATTTTGGAAGAAATGTATTTCATTTATGAAACTTTTTCAAGGCAAACTTTGAGTCTCCTTTAGGGGTATTTTAAAAGGATGGAGAGAGAAGAGGTTTGTTTGTCTCACACATTTTCTCATAGTGGCTTTGCAGAGAGGCTCGCTGTCACTTTATTTTAAAAAGAAGTTTAGAATGTAAAATTGTTGCACAGACTGCAGAGGAAGGGTAAGGAGGAGTGGATTTATAGCCAAAGTGGATTTGTAAACTCAGCCTCTTCTTTGGGATTATTTTTTAACATGTGCCAGGCATTCCTCTGATTTCCATGCTGACTTCGTTGTAGCCCTCTCTGTCTGTGTGAGGCTCGGGTGTTCCCTGTTTTAAAGCCGGAGTTGTCACAGCCTGGGCGTTTTCTGTTTCAGCTTATGGCTTTTTTTTTTCTCTTTTCCTGAATGAGTGTCCTTTGTATAACCCCAGTAATTCAGAAATCCTGCAGTCATAGGGACTGCCCTGTCATGTGACTTAGGTACTAGGTGCTGCCTGTGATTGGTCAGGAACTAACTGGCGGTCCCTATAAGAGGTCTTCCTTCTGGAGCCAGGCCACTGTCCTGCCTGGGCTGTTGCTCAACAGAGGCGGGGTGGTGGGGGTAAAGGGGATAGGGGCGGGTGTCCAGTGATTCAGCCACATGTGATAGATGACCAAGTGACTGCTTCCTTGGAGTCCATGCATCAGTGGAAGACACCCAACGGGTTGTGGCTGACTTGATCAAACTCTGGCTTCCTGAACTGGTAACTGTCACTTTAATATAGCTTACTGATTAAACTCAGAAAAACGCAACTAAAAATCTTTGCTGGGAACTTGTGTGGACTTACTCCTTGTCTCCCCCTGACTCCTTGTTCTTATTCGTTTTGTCACAGGAATGAAGTGCAGATAACTTCTTAGAAAACTTTTGTAGGAAAAGCTTCTCATGCGATCTGGAGCAAAGACATTTTATAATCAGATTTACCAAGCTGTGAAGAAGGAGTTTTAATGAACAGAAGTAGCATTCTATCACCAGAATTGGTAAGTGAAAAGTGGCATTGCTCCCTAATAGATTTCATATGCTGTGTGTGGGAATTGTGAAATTGTTCACAGACCCCCCTAAGAACTGTGTTGAACCAGAGAACACATAAACAGAGTAAAGAATTCTAAAGAGTAACAGCCCAAAATATAGCGTAAAGGTTGAGAAGCAGCCAGGCAATTAACAAAGATGAGCTGAATGTTACCAGTTTAGCCAAATATATGTAATATAACTAGTTTGGCTTCTTTCCCCTTTTTACTTTTTCTGTTTTAAGGGAGGAAACAATCAAAATGGGTTATTTGGTAGAGGTGCAGCGTTGACTTTTCATGGATGTAGATTTCCATTTAGTCTGAATACTATGTATGATTTTCTAAAGGATGTTTTTAGAATTAGTCAACTTGTCCTCCTTTTCCGTCCCTCTACCCAAGGATGTCAAGTATTTAGTTAGAACGCTACAAAATGAAAGTTTACGTAATGCATTAGAAACATTTTGTACTGATTGTGAAAGGCAGATAAAAATGATAATAGTTTTTTTATATTGGCATCATGAATTTTAAGATTGTTCTGTTTGATTACATTAGTATAGCAAAAGGGTAGTTATTTCTATATGGTACATTACATTTTGAGAGGTCCTGATTAATAGTTCTTACTGGTGTGCCTGTCTATCTGTCTTTCTTTAAAATGTTAATTTGTTTTCTAATCTTGAGTCTGAGCTGCCCTGTGTTTAAGATGTCCAGAAAAATACAATAAAGCTTTGGACACCTGTGTTCTGTACAGTAAGTTCTTGTTCATGAACTCTTAAGGGAACACAAGTTTACATAAGGTGTGAATGTCTGATTTCTAGGCTTGGCTTCTTAAGAACAGTTTTGCTGGAAAAGTTTAATAGAATAAGAAAATAGAATGATAGGTGACTATCTGATTTTACCAGTTTTTTTATTGGTCAATAGGAGTAATCATGTGATGAATACTTAGAATCATGGTAAAGAATTGTTCTTTAACTGCTAGCCAATTACATAGGTAACTTTGGTGATCTTTCTTTGTAAACGTGAATACATATAATTAAAACCATTACTATCAGAGTTGGAAGTTTTAGGTTACATAGGATATAATCTTACTTGTTCAGTATTTAAGCCAAATTGAAGGTTGAATCTCCATTTCTGAATTGGTTCTTATTCTGTTGCTTTCAAAACCTGTAAAATCTATAAATTTAAAGGGAAATATGTACAATAAAAAACAAGATAACAGTACTGCAGCTGGTCTCTGGCACTAAAGTAGGATGAAGGTGGAGGAGAGAAAAATGAATCTAGTGATATCTATTAGTCGGTATTTTTTAAATA
This sequence comes from Mormoops blainvillei, assembly GCA_004026545.1. Classification (NCBI taxonomy): domain Eukaryota; kingdom Metazoa; phylum Chordata; class Mammalia; order Chiroptera; family Mormoopidae; genus Mormoops; species Mormoops blainvillei. The sequence continues at coordinate 104,824 of PVJD01005229.1, forward strand.
CTTTGAGAACTTAAATTATTTTCTCAGACTAATAGCTTTCAAAGACATAGATAAAAAACAAAATAAGCATGGCCTTTTAGGGGCAGGTCCTCCCATAAATCAGGTTGGTGATCCAAATGTGTGAATATTACAAGTTGTTTGACTTAAGGTGGGGCTGAGGATATGGAAAAATGCTGCTCATTTCCTTAAAGTACATTACTTTATAGGTTTTACAGTCCTGAAGATAGAAAAATGGTGAGGAAGCATTGAGATATTTACAAGTAATTTATATCCACTGCTAGCTTGTATTCAGTGATTCATAATTATTTTCAGCTCTGTGTTTTATGTAAATACTTAGACAAAACATGATTTAATAATCTGGCTAAAGACTTACATACTTAATGGAAAAAACCTCTATGTAATTTGTAGGTTTGATTCATCCATTCAGAACCCATTGTTTTGAATGACAAAACTATAATAGATGCAGGTTGAAACAATAAATGCTGGAAAATACATTCCAGAGGAATTCATCTAGCTATACATGTTTTCAATTCTCTTATTTTAAAAAGTACATGTAAAATAAATAACATAGCATTGTTATTCTCCATTGTGTTTATCAAGAGTATTAATATTTTTATATACTCTGTAAACAGCCTGCACATGCCTTTGTGGGTATGTAAAGCTACAAACTAAAGGGAATCGGGTCAAGTGACAGACCTCAAAATACTTTTCTCTCAAATTGTATTTGATATTTTCATAGTCAGAAACATAAACACTCTTCCTTTGGGCTTGTTTCTTAAATTTTTGATGTGGTATACAGTTTTGCCCAATTTTTTTATTACTTTTTTTACATTACCTTTTTGTCCCCCTATGCTCCCCCTCCGCAGCAATAAATAAATTAGTAGCTAGTTTACTAAAGGGGACTTATTTACTAAAGGGGACATGTTGTCCATGTCCATGAGTCCTTTTTCTTTTTTTCTCGATCCCTCCAAAATTTTTTTAAAGGTATGTATATGTATGTGTTTATATATTTGATTGGAAGGGAGAGCTTTAATTGGTAGCAAAGTAAGCAGCTGTTTGTTAGAACCTAGATAAGCTTCATAGTGTTGTTCCTATGACAACTAAGGGGTGGGGTGTTGAAATGTAGCTGTAAGTTCTCAGTTTGGAAATGTCATTCAGACCTCCCACCACAGTCTCGTTGAGTAGGAGGATAATGAGAAGGGGAAAAACCATGAAGCAACGTAAGTATCTCCATTTGTTTCATGCCTTCCTGACTTGCCTTTGTGTACGGATCACCATGGGAGTGATAAACCCTAGGTCTTGAACAAAGCAATGTTTCAGTATAAAATAAATGGAAAGGGGTCAGAAAAGTTGGGGAAGGTAAATAACATATGAGGGTAATATTCAGAAGTTGGCTTCCATGGGTTTTGTTAATCTCTTCAGCAGTGAGAACATCTTGAACCGGTTATTGTATAGCTCTCAAGAGCTTCAAATATTTCCTTAAAATGCAGTGTGGAGAAAATTATTTTGGAAGCAGGATAGTTTACCACTTCGGCATCACATTTATTTATCTCCCCTAGGCTGACTACAGAGGACACCGTATTCTTTTAAGTTACATGCTTTTTAGTCAATTATTTGTCATTGAATAGCTTGTCATTTTTCTAGGGGAAAGATACAGTTATGCTATTAGAGTAGTGGTATAACTTAGGTATTTTACCCTGTGTTCAAAAGTTACTTTTAAAAACCCTTAAAGATTGTTTGAGACCTGTTGTTTGTGGAAATGATTTGGTTGACTGAGAATCTTATGGCATTCTGTATTTGGGGGCAGAGGTTGTTTAGACTAATATTTGGGGTAGATTAGTTATGCTGTGTGGATTTTCCATGCCTGAAGGGCTTCATAGTCTCTACTCCTAATGGTTTTGGCTATTTATTTGGTCATTAGCATGTCCAGAAGTTAGAAAGGAAAAATAGACTTTAATAGGTTTTATCCCTTATTTAATATATAGGTTCACCATCTTCTGAAATTCAAAAGCTCAGAAAAACAAAAGATTTTAATGTCAAAAATTTGGCAGCAAATCATGACCTAAACTAATGTGAAGATATTTGTAGTCTTCATTTATCCCACTTATAATGAATGTTAGTTATTTTATTATAGCAACATTAATAAGTTTGCTCACGGAGTGCTGCACCAGACACCCTCCTCCCACCTGCAGTTTTCTATAGTAGAATAGTCACCCTATTACACTTATAAAATCATCATAAGAATAATCAATTTGAGGGTCAGATAAGGATTTATGGACTTCTTATTACTGATGTGCATGGAGCTCATATTATGTGCCAAGCATTACTCCAAATGAATCACTGGCATCTAGAACAGTGCCTGGCACATAGTGGATACTCAGTAGATGTGTTTCGGCATAAAATACTTAATATATATTAACTTATTTAATCCTCACAGAAGCTCTGTATGTCCAATGTGATTATCTCAATTTTGCTTGTGGAAACTGATGCACAGAGAGATGAAGCAACTTTCCTAAAGTCACACAGCCAGGAAGTTGTAGAACCAAGATTTGAAAGGAAGCAGTCAAGCTGCAGTCTGTTCTTACTGAGTCCACTTCAGGTATGAGAAAGGCTTGGAGATGTGGCTCTGGAGCTCTTGACTGAATCAGAAAGATGTTTCAACTGTTTATTCCTTGTCACCGTGTGCCTGGTGTTACCCAAAGCTGATGACATTACCATCATGGTCTTTACCAGGGGCCTGCAGCGGAATGCTTATAACAGGCTCTCCTGGGTGGGAGTGTGAGAGTTCCAGGAATCTTGGAGGTTCCTAACCTCTTTATAGTTTTCCCAACATTGATCTCTATCAATGGCCTGACTTCTTTATCTGGAAAAATTAAGACATAAAAAATAATTCTTTAGCCCCAAGGAAATTATCTTGAATAGCGGAAAAACTTATTGCAAAGACATTTTGGGGGCCCTTAACCCCTCAGCAGGAGGTCTAGGCTTTGAGGAAAGAGGGAATGGGTCACTTCCGTGCATGAGTTCTTTGGTGTGGGAACTACACTAAGACAAACAAGGGCCCCTAGGGGGAAATCAGGCAGCCTGTGGGACTTGAGCTGCATGACCCTGAATCCCTGAAAGGATACTTTTAACAGTAAGTGCTTCTCAAGCAAGTATATAAAATATCTCTCCAATACCTATATATTTCTAGGGATAAAAAAATTCATTCCATGCTAATAGCAACCTCCCCATTTTATTTTCTAAACTCCCTATCCCTCTACCCTGCTTAATTTTCTTGTTAGCACTTATCTCTGACATACTGCATGCTTTACTTATTTATTCATTTGGCATTTTAGTGAAACATTAGCATTAATATCTTTGAACAAATTTAAGGTCCAAATTTATTTCCCTTTGTTCTGCATTTTTAAACTAATTTCAAACTAATCAATCTTAGACTACTATAAATAATGAAAAAAAATTTTTTTCCCATTGGATATTTCTCATTATTAGTTATTTTTATATTCCTAGCCATGGTGATTTCTTTTCCTTAAACTGTTTTGGCTGTGCAATCAGAATTCGGAGGACTCACATCTCTATTCAGAAGAGAAAACTAAGCCAAATTTGAATATAATCAGTATTTTTAAATTTAAGAAGATTGTAATTATGAAGGAGAACATGTACAGTAAAATATTTTTATATTTTATGAATTACCTTTGACTCAGGGAACTGGAGAACCATATATAACATTTATTCCAGACAAAAACACTTCACGCCCAGCTACGTGTTACCGTTTTCCTTTGAAAAATTAAAAATATCAATATGAAATAGTTGTTCTAAATTTATGTTAAAAAAATGTAAGTGATATAATCTTGGACATTTCCTGGTTCCAGTTCTTAAATTCTCAACTGTAATCTTTTGTCTTTCAATCCTTTATTATAGTTTATACATTCTAAAATATTAAAGATAATAAAACAAAATTTTAAAACATATATCATTTACTATAAATAACATGATCATGTAAATACATCATTAGGATGCTTATATATTTGGTTATTTTTTAATTCTTTTTTTAAACAAGATTTTATTTATTTATTTGTAGAAAGTGGGCAAGGGAGGGAGAAAGAGAGGGAGAGAAACATCAGTGTGTGGTTGCCTCTCACATGCCCTCCAACAGGGACCTGACCCGCAACCCAGGCGTGTACCCTGACTGGGAATCGAATTGGCCACCCTTTGGTTCACAGGATGGCACTTAATCCACTGAGCCACACCAGCCAGGGCATTTTTCTTTTAAAATTTTAAAGGAACAGAATAGGTGCATATAAAAGTTAAATATAATATGTTTTGTAAGTCAATATAATAATTGACATTTGGTTTTTCTTAGGTATATTTTAATAACAATAGTTTCTAGTTGCTTTCTTTAAATGGTCAGTGTAATAAAGTAATAGTTTGCTTAAAAACCAAGTGTAACCAGTTACTTTAAGGTAGAAGATTGAGTCATTGATTATGAAAAACAAGTTAAGGTTTTATTTTTAAAGGATCTTACCTTTTTGCCTTGGAAGAGTTTAATTTCACTGAAGCACCTATTCTACTGAAAGCCCTTTCTTTATTGTTGGTGGTATAAGAAGAGAGTTTAGTTTTCCCACCTTTTCTAAAAGCAGTTGGGTAAAGACTTTTACAATGAAAACCCATTGATTTATCTTAATTAGGATTGAAATGAAAAGCCATTAATTTCTCTCAATTAGTAAGACTAGAATTTTTAAAAATGAGGGGGAAAAAGTGCATTTGTACAGATCTAGTAAAACTTTGCAGACTCCTTCCAAAGTTCTGATTACCTGAAGAAAAGTCTCCAAACCTCCAGACATTCTCTAGTGAGTATGAAGTATGTGATAGTGGTTACCATGACTCCAAGAAGGTGCCTGTTCACAGCATCCATTGTAGTGTTTGCTCCCTAAGAGGCACAGACTTTGGAAACACAGAGACTTGTGCTTTCAGCTGACTTTGCCCCTTGTTCCATTTATTTCCCTAAGCCCCAGAGAGTGGAGCATCAGTACTAGTTCACAGGGCTGTTGCAACAAATGAGATAACACATGTCAAGCACATGCTGTGGTCCCTGAAATAATGGTGCATAACTCACTTCAGTTCTCTTCCCAAATCCTTTAGTTTTAAACCCCATGGATCCATCCTAAGTTATATGTCTTTTTTTACATTAGATTATGTAAAACAGTGATGACAATGGTGGCTACCATTTTTTGTGTACTTAGGTAGGCACTATTACATTAGCTCTACCCTCATTCACCTGTTCAATCTTCTTGACAACCCATTCGTTAGGTTGTTATGCCCATTTCACAGAATGAGGACATTGAGGCATAGTAAGGTAAAGGAATATGTTTGTGGTCACTCAGCTGGTAAGTTATAGAACCAGACTCTAAATCCAAAGAAGCTGTTGCTAGTATAGATGGAAAATACTTTTTTTCTGGCAGAAAAGCAGAATAAAGTTGACTGAACCTGAAAGTCTCAGAAATGGTCTTCTCATTTCTATCCTGCAAAGTGTTACATCTTCCAGGCTTGGCCCTCCTAATATTGAAATACAAAGTTGACTTTTTCTGCTTATTTTACAAATCAACAGGAACAGTTTTAGTCATTTGTGTTTTATGAGTTTTAATTAGGCCACTGAAGTCCAGGAGGGGAATTCCTTGTTTTCAGTTGATCTCATACATTAACAGATTTACTCATGTAATTTCCCCTATTTTTTCTCTAATGTTTTCTCTTGAAAGTTGGGGTGAAAAGAAGTATGTGAGCATTTGGGTCCTATGGCTGTACTTTTCAGCAACCTTTCTGGAGATTTTCTATCCATTCTAGAATTAATCCATAGAAAAGTAAAATGAATAAGAATCTGTAGTTACCAATGTTTTTCTCCTTTATCTCCATCTAGTTCTAGGTGCTATCTAGAAGGGTAAAACTTCTCAGTAAAAGAATTACAAGAAACCAGCTGTGTACATATTAAACCCTATGTTTGGATGAAGAGTTAATTTTCAGGAAGGGGTTTCACATTGAGAATTTCCTTCTCTATCGCATGTAGAGAATGGGACTTAGAGGGGGAGGGCAGGCTACTCTAACCTGTGAGATCAGAGTGCTCAGAAATCTCTTTAAAAAATCTCCTAGCCTTGGACTGAGCTTGCTTGTAGGAGGATATACTAATTATGCCTGACTTCATGCTTTCATTTGTTTGTTCATTCATTCATTCACTCTCTCACAAAACTCATTCAATAGCTACCTTTAGACCCATGAAAGAAGGGATGGGGTTAGGGACCATTCAGGAAAGGAAGTGGAGTAACTACAAATTCAGTTTGTTCTTTTCACCTCAATGACTACATCTTTTATTTGATTCTTTGCCATTTTTGAGATAAGGCTCATTTCACAGACTGATATTCATAAAAATCTTCAGGCATCTTCCCTTGGCAACCAGCTTTCCTTTTTAAAGTAGGAGAAAGAAAAGGCTCATGACACAAAAATAATGCAGAGCAATTGGTTTTATTTCCTTTTTTTAATGGAAGTCGAAGAAGGAGTCATAGTTGGGAATGTATTAGTAAATAATGTCTAAGAATTCTCCCTGAGCTTTCAACTTATTTCCCTGTTTAAAAAACATTAAGAGAGAACAAAGGTCTCCATACTGATGTCTTGGAAAATGATTTTTAAATAGAATTTAAGTCAATTTGGAGGTACAAAGACCTGCTCTGCCCTCAATTAAATTTATTATCAGTTTTTTTTTTTAAGTATCACTAAGGAAATACATGAAAAACGAGGGATACCCTCTCTTGGGGAGATGAAGATAGTGAGGAATGTTTATACTACTGACACTTTAAAAAATATTACTTGTCATGATGTTGCAGTTAGGGATACTCTTCCTTAAGGCACATAGAATCTTTACCTTTATCTGTGATTTAGTAATGATTTAAACCTGAATGTCATTTCCCATACTTTCTGGAAAATATACAGATAACCATCAAGTTCTTTGTAATGGCACAAACTTGGTCTGTTTGTTTTCTGATACAAGTTTGACCACAGAAGCAAAGGCGATGAAAATGTTTTATATCTTTCAGGATGAAATGTTAAGTCTACATCAACAGTAGGTATATATGGGGGGGGGGTGCAAAAGTAGGGACAAAAATGTTCATGTGGAAAATAATGCAATAATTAGGAAATAACAATACAGCCCAGGCTGGTGTAGTTCAGTGGATTTTGTGCTGGCCTGCGAACCAAAGAGTCACCAGCTCGATTCCCAGTCAGGGCACTTGCCTGGGTTGCAGGCCAGGTTCCCACTAGAGGATGTGCAAGAGGCAACCACACATTGATATTTCTTCCCCTCTCTTTTTCTCTCCCTTCCCCCCTCTCTAAAACTAAATAAAATATTTTTTAAAAATAAATAACAATACAAGAATAAATTCTGTTTCATGTACTTACAATTGTAAACCCACTTTTACCCTACTCTGTATAGCCCCATAGAAAGGAATGTTAATGTAGATTTAAAACCAAAATAGCTCATGCTTTAAAAGGGTGTAGCTCATTATCTCAGGGATCTTTGCTCTGAGTGAGATCAAATAAATACTATTTGGGACAAGTTATAGGTTAGTAAAGGCAGTAAATTTCTATCTTTCTTTCCATCCTTTTTGATAGCCATATTCTAAAAGACCATTCCCTATCTTCTACCTATGGATAGTAGGGAGAGTATAAGGAAAGTGTTCTTTCTTTTCTCATTCTTGCATGATTTCTCTTAGTGTTGGGGAAATGACTACCCTCTTACAGCTCCTATCCACCTGGCCCTTGAAGTGTGGATTGTTAACAAAAATCATTCCAGGTTTCATCTAACCCTCATAAACTTACAGCAAAACAATTGACAAAAGTGACCTATGGAAAGTATCCATATTGCACACCTACCACATGCCGGATTGTTCTCTCTGTCTGGTAATATAACTGTGAACAAGGTCCCTGCTTGCATGGAGCAGGGAGAATAACAATGACTGAACAAATAAGTATATGTAAGGAATTAGTATGTGCTATGGAGAAAAATAAAACTGTCAAGACAGGGAATACCCAGGGATCCAGGGAAGAGCTACTTTATCCAGGGCTGATAGGAAAGGTTTTTCTAATGTTTATGAGACAATTACCCATGGGAAGTGAGGAGCAAAACATGACAGTTTATGGAGGAAGAGGATTCCAGGCCGAGAAAATGGAGTCATTGCAGTGGAGGTGGAAGCAAGCTTGGCATGTTTAAGGGACAGAAAAGAGGGTGATGTGGAACAGCAAGCAAGGGGGAAAGTACTAGATGGGGCCTGGGAGGTAGTGCATAGCAGATCACGTAGTTAGCCATAGTAAGGAACTGCTGGAACATAGAGAACATAATAACTAAAGAGAAAAGGAGAATGATGTTCTAGAGTACAGGTGATTTAAATGGAGAGTCCAGCCACTGTGCCTCATAACCTGAGAGTATACAAGTTGGGTAGGGCTCTCTTTGGTAAAATGTTACTATTGTAATTTAAGTTAGTGTATGATATGGAAACCTTGGTAAATAAAAATAAAGTTGAGCTATTAACTCTTTATCAGCTAAAGAGTTTAAAAATGGGTAATCCTATCACATCAACTCCTCAGAGAGGTGTGGGGTACTCAAGTACCTAGCAGTAGGATGTTTCAATTCCACTCATACTTACCAAAAATTCGCTGTCCATAAGCAATGTCTTTGTTATTACATTCAGTGATAAATAGTTTAGAATTTTGAACTGCATGGTTTTAAGTACTTCTGTGTTAAAATTATTTTTTGGTGGCCCTCAGTTTTATGTTCATGAAATTGATAGGTTTCCTCTTATAATTCCTGTTGTAATTCTGTATGAAAATTTTCTGTTTGATACAGGTTAAAAAGTTGTGTTGCACAGTGCCTGTTTCCCAATTAGAGGCAGAAAGGAAGCGTGGGAAAATGAAAGCAGTTGACCAATTGTGAGGAATGAGATTGTATCTACTTTTTATCTTTTAAATTTGTATTAGAAGCATTTTTACAATTTCTTAAAGATAGAGTCGATTGCTGTAAATGTATTACAGCCCCTTAACATTAATTTACTATCATAACTCAGTAACTCCTACATTTTGAGTAAGGTATTTACAATTTCTGTCATGTGGGAGTTTACATGATAAGAGACATGATACCAATGAGAACAGACATATGCATGTTGTTTTATCAACATTGGACCATGTAACCAGGCCTGACAACATACAGGGCTTGGAGGGACTTGATAGCTATTTGTAGTAGGTATTTTCCAGGTTTGTCTTACTACAACCACCTGAGACTGTATAGTACTTACCACTTCGTCCGACTTTCCACTGGTTGGTTATGCATTTGGGTTAACATTCATATTTTTTTTAGCCAGGGACCCACCTGCAGAAAAGAGTTTTGGTTTTGTCATTTATAGTTCAGTTTAACTGGACCGGATTTCCTTACCACCTCTGGCTGAAACTGACTGAGAGAATGAGAGTTTCACTTGTGGGGAGGAGAAATTAGTAATTTGGGAACATAGAATGTTTGTGGGGGTGGGCCTAGTTAGCCCCTTTGCATTCTCCTCTGAAGCAGGGACTCTGTACTGACAGAGGGAGTGAGTTGGCCATCATGAGGAAGCTGACTCCCTTGGATGAGATACCTTGGGATCTGAGAAAGATGTAAAAATAGGTAAGGAAGGATGTAGTGGATTTCCAGGATACCAGTGAATCTCTGATTATAAGCACAGGCATCCTTGGACCCTTGCGTCTCTTCTTTCTGGCATCCCCAACATTCCCCCATGTCTCCTGAGAGACAAGGGTTTTGCTCCTGACTTAGTGAACAAGAAGTTCAGGAACGGTCGTTTAAGACACCATCTTCTCCAAATCTTCCTACATACATTGCCCTCAACTGTGCCCTATTTTCTAGATGTAATATAGATGAATAGACAATAAGTCTCTGACTTTAAACTTTGAGGGAAACACATCTATTGCCCATGAAATGGTCTTTCTGGTCATGTCTGACGGTCTGCCGGGGCTTGAGCCGTTTTGCCCATGTGCCTGGGGATTTCCCCCGCCTTTTCCTCCGTGTAAGTAGACAATTTGCTGCCTGTCTTCTAAAACCTTGATATTTCTGCCTTTGACTGGAGTCTATTCTAAACTATTGTGTGGTGGCTGGGTACTGCAAAATGAGTCAGTTCCTGCAGTTTGGTTACAAGTTCTCAAAAAGTATTTCAGAATGTGGATGTGGTCAGCATAGTCATTTTCCAGGCATCTGAAAGGAAACCCACATCAACTGTAACAATTGAGCTACGAACCTATGGCCTTGCTTTTCCTCAAAGGAAAGCCTGTAGCTCCCCTAGAATCTAGCCTGCTCTGCAGATTTTCAGTAGAATTCATCTTCTTGCTTGCAAATCACATTTTAGCTGTTAGTATTTGCACAAAAAATGCAATAGAGATTTTTGCATTTGACACTTTTGGACACAAACTTGGAACATGGACACGAATTTGACAAAATATTTTTGTAAAATGGAATCTCTGGGATTAGACTGTAATTAAGCACGAACTGCGAAATGTGGCTTACAGATAGAAACTTTGGTGATTTTAGCTAATTCACTGAGGAACAACTAAGATGGCTTATGTACCAATAGAATACATGGAAATAAGACTTTTTGTTTACTAATTAAATTCCAAACCTATGTAGACTTAGCAGCAATACTGATGACAAATAATTAAATTATTTTCTTTTTAAAAATATTTAAATTATTTTCAAGCTTTAAAAGAATTTCAAGTTTGTCATGACATTTAGAGAATATTTTAGTTCAGCATACATTTTAGAAAATAATCATTGGAGGATTTTTTGTCCTTGGGTACTCCTGAATTATGTAAAATGTTTTTCGTTATGTCTTGTACTGCCCATTATGACTGAAATTTTAGATAAGAAAACAAACAGAAAAATGGGCAAATTGTTTGAGCCAGATACATCACCAAAGAAGATATATAAATGACAAACACATGGAAAGATGTTCATTATCATTAATTATTAGGGAAATGCAAATGAAAATGACAATGAAATACCACTACACAACTATTTGAATGGTTACAGTTAAAAAGGGCAACCATATCACATTGGCAAGTTTGTGGAGAATCTGGAGCTCTGAATATGTTTAGGTAGAAAAGTAAAATAGTACAAACATTTTGGAAGACAATTTGGAAGTTTCTTAAAATAAGAAACATACACTGACCATATGATCCAGAGAAAAGAAAGCATGTCTCCACAAAGACTTGTACGTAAATGTTTACAGCAGTTTTATCAGTAATAGCTAAAAACTGGAAACAACCCTAATAATGTTCATCAGCTGGTAAATGGTTCAACAAACTGTGGTGTATTCATATGGTGGATACTACTCAATAATGAGGAGTGAGTTACTGATATTGTCAACAACATGGATGACCCCACACTAAGTGAAAGAAGCCAAACCAAAAAAATTACATCCTGAATGATTCCATTTATATAAAATTCTTTTAAAATGCAAAGAAATCTGATAGAAAGCAGATCAGTGGTTGCTTAGGAGTGGGGGAGGTAGGGGTGTTAAATGGGAGGGGTTACAAAGGAGCACGAGGAAACTTTGGGGCTGTTGGACAATTTCATTATCTTGTATCTTGATTGTGGTGATGGTTTCATGGGCGCATATACCTTTCAAAACTTACCGAACTGCACCCTTTAAATATGCAGTTCATTGTGTGTTAGTTATTTCTTAATTTAAAAATTAAAGCAGTCATTGTTATAGCAGATAGGTTTTCAAATGCCATTTTTGGCAAAAAAAAAAAAAAACAAAAACCAAAAAAACAACAGCTTAGCATATGGGTGAAAAACCTGATTAATGCTTTGGGTATTAAAATGTAACTTTCTAGTACAGATGAGAAAACAAAGTTAAACTGCAAATATAAATGTGATAGCTTTAGCTATGCCTGTTTACAAGCATTGAAACAAGTGTTTCAGGAAATATCTTGTCCAGCCCTATAGGGCCAGCTGTCTGCCTGATTTATAAGCATTTGTACTTAAACACAACTACTATAGCACTCATGGGGCAAAAGCATGTCAAGTGGGGTTCAGTTTGCAAAGATAAAATATGAAATACCACCTTCAGAGTATACCTTTATTAGACAAATAAATCTGTTTGCAGAATGCATGAAAATCAATAAAATACTTTCATAAATCCCACTTTGTGTGGTCATCTTGATACCACTATTGGTAGGATCAGTATTACCCTCATTTGCTTGGGGAACCACCAGAAAAACCCAGAGAAACCAAGCTGTTTGGCTGGGTCACACTGCCCCCATCATTTTGGGCAGAGGTCACCACTCTCCCTTCTACACTTGCTGCTTCCCTCAAGTCATGACATTTAAGAATTTGATGAGGAATCTTTGCTCATCAACTTCTCAGGCAGTTACTGAGGTCCCTTCTCTTTGTATACAAGTTGTTTATGGCAATGATCCCCTCTAATCCTGTTCATCCATCTGTAAATGAATAACAACCACAGGCTTCACAAATTTGTGACGGTCAAAGATTCATTCATAAGGGAAAGAGCTGTGGTAGCTGGACAGTGCCATATACACAGTGGTTTTTGATATTTACCATGTGGTTTGCCTTATTGGGCCTGATTACTGATGGCACAGCATTGAGTGAGTTGGCTTTGTGAAAACAACATGGAACCATGAGAGCTTAACTCCATTAGTTGCCCCATGGTTTCCATCAGATTGTCCAGTTTCATAATAAATGAAATCTTATGTATTATATTATTTTAAATTTTTCTTTAAAAGACACTAAATAGGCATTTGGGTCCTGATCACTGAAACTGGTGTCTTTTAAAAGAGATAAAACTGAGATAAATGTAGGTGCCATTAGATTTTACTTAGCCGAGAAGGTTGGCCTATGCCTGGCGCCCCTTTCCTCCTTAACTGTGTTGACTGACATCTCTGCTTGCTCTTTGTCACTTTCAGTGGTCTACTGTCTTTAAGTACCCCTCTTTCTTTTTACATTCCTGGTTTGGGTGCAATTGCCTGAGAATTCTTGACAGGTTTGTTGCTGCCCAAACTTCTGAGCATATGTGATAAACTGTGTGGGAACCAGTGTAGCCTTTAGTATTCTCCAGGATGGCAAATAACAAAACACATTTTCAGGAGGCAGAAAAAAAGTTTTGTGTTTCAATAAGTGCATAAAAATCTGTGCTGAACAACATTAAATAGGCTTCTACTGGACTTCTTATTACCCTTAATATTTGTATTAAAAATTCACGAGGAACATGTGATGCATCTATAACATTTCCCAAATTTAAGATACTCAAAAGACTTTTTTTTTTTGGTGAATCATCTCTTGGTTTATATTTCAAAGAACACACTTTGGGAAATACTGTTTTGTAACCTGTTATTTGATATATTGGTAAAATGACAATTTTCCTAAGGGTTTTCTGTCTGCCCTTGCTGGCACATTTAAAATTTGACCTGTTTTCTTGACTGGGTCCCGAGAGTTCCAGTTTCTAAACTTTTTATTCATGCTCTTAAATTTTATTCAGGTTTATTCTAACCTTGGAAAATCAGGATATATAATATGAGAGCATAAAGAGTATAAGGTTTTATCTAAGGATGAAATTCAGTTGAGGGTATCTATATATTTCATTTTATTTTTTCACCAAATCCCCTATGTTCCGCTCTTTTAAGTTCCTCTATTTATTCCATCCCTAATTTCATGTCTCCTCCTGGCTTCCACAAGGGCAGATGTGAAAGAAAAGCAATGATGTACACAGCAGCTCTTTCCTGCCAGCGTAGGGGTTTATGATCTCAGTAGTAAGATTAGTTTGACCTCTGAGCATGAAAAAAATTACTGTATTTTTTTTTGACAGTTTGTTCCCCAGGTCACAGAAAGTTTAGTAATCAGGGTAGGACTTACAAGACAGATAATGTCAAAATGAATAGTAATTGTCAGTTGGAAACTTCAGTAGTTCGATGCCATTACCTACCAGCTAGGAATGAAAGGCAGGAGAACAAACATGGGGTTAGGGACATTGAGTTGGGAAGGGGACAAGGTGATTCTGGACTCAAGTGAACTGAGTTCATTCCTGGCTTGTCACATCTACATAGACTTGTATAGCCAACCCAGACTCTGGATATCCCAGTTGTGGTTTGGATTGCTTACCAGGCTCTGAGGTTCATTGCTGATCTGGCATTGCCAACTTATATCTTGTATGTTCTCATTAGAAGTTGAGGGTTCCCTTCATTTCTGAGTTACTTGTGCCTTGCTATTTTCTTGAAATGAAAGGGTCTTGCTATTTTGTTTTTTTTTTTTGTTTTTTTTTTTTACTGAA